>BMAO01020884.1:0-19917 GCA_019973975.1 Trichonephila clavata | reverse complement strand
ACTAGGTCTGCGAAGGTTTAAAATACCAATGCTGGTATAAAATACCAGCCCCATTAAAAAAAAAGTTTCAGAGAAGTCTCGCATTGAGAGAATTTCATAATGCATTAATGATAATCAAATCTTAGTTAAATACATTTTGCTTGAAATTCTGACGGTCAATGGTAAAATTATATTTCTTGCATCACTTGGAATATACAGTTCTAAATTTGTTATCTGATTTGAGAAAATCGACAACCGTTGTCAAATTTTTTATTTTTGTTTGAGGAATACTTTTCGACAACAACCGTATAGTTTTGTTTCCTTAAATGCTCATTCCTGCCTACCTGTTTTCTCTTTTATTCATTTGCATTTGGTTGTCATAGTAAGAAAAATAAAGGGATATTCTGGTGGCTGGTACGTGCTTAATTCTCGGTTGGATTTTATTCATGATATCTGATAATGAAACACACACGACACGCTTCTGAAAATCTATATTCTAGCACCTTATTTATTTCCACAAACCTATCATTTTATTCAGCAAATTATTTTTTTACACCATTTCGGTTTTCTGTGTTAAGTTGTGAATCAAACGGTTTTTATTTCTTTGTGTCTTTACATTTTCATTTATTCTTTTAAACTTTGGCGAATTTTCCTTTGTTTTAATAATTTTATTTGAAATAGTTTTTTTCCCTCAAGTTAATGGCTTCTTTTTTTTATTGGTTTTGTATATCGCTTTTGAGATTTCAACAAACTTTTTGCAACTTTTATAGATGTTAACTTGATTGTTTATAACGCTTCATAACTATGTTCAGTTTTCCTTTTCACACGTTATACTTTTTACAAGCTTTTATTTAACTTACAATGTATGTATGAATGTAATTTGTTTGGGTGGAATCTTGCAACTCAATTTTGAAGCTGATATCTTCAACCCATTGAGCTGAAATTTTGTATACACGTTTAGTTTGGATGTCAATGCATGCTTTGACCATTTATGTTCCAATATTGCACTTAATTAAAATATTAATTAAAAACGTTAAAAAACTAGTTTTGGGCTCCAACTTCGATATGTCTGCATTGTTGTAATAAAGTTATTGTTACAACAATGACAAAAGATAGCGTCGAAAATCGGTTTTCAGCCAAACTGGAATTTCATAACGTTGCGCTTTCATAACTGTATTAATTAACTTTGTCTAAAAAATAATTACATTTCTACAACGTAAAAATAATCTAATTTCTAAAACGTATGCAGTTTTTTTTAACAAATTTCTATCTATTTTCTTGGATTTAAATCCAAAACAAAAAAAGTAGAGCTATTTTTCAAGTAGATTGGTACATTGTATACCTTTCTCAACGCTGCCAAGTTAAACTAAAATGGAGTATTGTAGAAATTTAAAAATTTTTTTATCTAACTTTAATCTATGAAACTCAGACAAAAATAATTACAGAATATGAAAGATCATTTATTTCGTCTCGATACGGTATAATGTTTTTTACAAAATAATAATGTTTGTATTTCTTACGATTTTTTAAATGAGTCAAAATCGATGCGTTTTTATGAAAATAATGTCCGAATCATTGCGTATGGTTTTTTTTTGTTTAAATGAATCGATATTCCGTACTAAAACAGCTCATGCTTATCATTTTTAGAATCAGTCATTTAAAAAATAAAATTCCGAAAACTTTTTTTTTATGATTTTGCAAAAAAATACTCAAATTTTCATTAAACATTTAATAACTTCGTCATTTATGAAGATAATCTCATAAAAATTTTTTTTTCGTATGTAGAACAATATTACCCAAGATCTGTACGAAGAATGAAAAAATTGCTTAAAAATTACGGATTTAAGAAAAAAGTGTTTTTTATCTAGTACCCTTTTTGCGAGAATTCATTTAGCTAGACTGTTCGAAAATAACCGGAAAACACCTAGTAACAATGATGCGTTGAATGAGATGAACAGACTGAGATACCTGTCCAGTGTTAACAAAAAGTAAAAAATAAATTAAAAGTAAACTTTTTTAAAAAAACACGCTTTTATTCAAACGCGCTAAAAAGAATAAAATAAACTATTCTTTTAAAACTTTTTTTACTATCAAATTATAACGTCATTACACAATTTATATAATATAAAAGCTTGTCGCGAGACTTACCTCTGCAGATAAACAAGTAAATTAAATAACTTGATCTGATTGATTTTAAACGGTTAACTCCTGTTATATATATATATGTGTATGTCGTGTTTCAAGTCAACACCAAGCTTTTTTTAAAAGCGGTTTTATTCAGCAAACAATCGACAGACCTTACACTGAGGTAAAACGGACCCAAGGGAAGTCTAAGTTGTTTTACCACTTATGTCCAAATGTGTTTAGTACTCTTCTTATTTAGGAGTTATACTTGAAAGTTAAGGATGACGTATAGGCTTTAAAAAATAATGATCTGGGATTAGAAATGTTCTTTTTCCTGTTCGGAGAAATAACTGGGTGCTTAATTTAAGACTTGAAGATGTAATGGAAAATAAATGTTAAGTGTTATATAGGGAGTTTAATTTTAGATCTAATTTAATTATCCTTACATAGACCCTCAATTGTAAGAGGGAGTCACTAGTGTGGACTTTCGTTCTTACAAACGTAATCAATTTTCAAGGTGTACAAAATAACACATAACATTATATAGAAACACATATTACACACAGTAGGTAAATTTAAGAAAAAGGAATAATAAAATCAAAATACAATAAAATAAACGAAATTATAACAATAAACAAAATAACACTTATATATATAGGTGGGTGACTAACAACTAATTATTTACACGAGAGCTCAAGATCATTACAAATTAAAAAAGCCCTCAAGAGAAAATTAACGGTAATTATTCCACATCTTTCAGTCAAATTTCCGACTAAAGTACAAAAAAGTCAATTGAGAAACTCTACCAACTCTTCTATTTAATACCTTCCAAAAGAAATTTTTAAAACTTTATAATCCAAAGGAATCTCCTACCAAATACGAGAACGATTGCATATCAATGTAAAAAAGCTCAAATAATCAATTTCTTTAAAGAAAAGCTTTTTTTAAAAAAAATGTTGTTACCATTATTGGGTTTTGGAACACGAAAGATCGAAAACACTTGAAAAAATGGCGCCTGATTTATTTGCATCTTTCTTAGATTTTGCCTTCCAGGTCCTTGATCACTTTTAGGCATCATTCCAGAGAGTTCCGGAGCTTCCTGTTTTTCCCACAGGAAAACCGGAATGTCATCCTGACGATACTCATTCTATGAAGGGGGGGAGAGGCAGAAACTCAATCTAAATTCAGCAGAAAAAATTTAGTAAATGTCGGGAATAATACCAAGAGATATGAAAAGAAGATATTAAGAGAACGATGGAAAAAAACACATCAAAGGATGGGATAAGATGTCGGATGTTTCTTCTAGGGAGGATTTTTTTTTGGTAAACAATGAAAATCAAAAGATTTTTTTTTAGCCTTTAAAGTTTATCATAAGAAAAAGAGATTTTTTCCATAAGCTAGGAACTACTTTAATAGTTGGAAAACACTGCAAAAAGTTCGCTCATTAGCCAATAACGATTAATAATTAAAAATTTAAAATTACCTAAAAAAAATATTCTTCTAGAACCTAATAATTTACACATTTTTAACATGATCTGAACGAGATAATATCACCCACTTTAAAATGACAGACCTGTCGGTTCCTGCTTGACTCTGAACCCCCTTGTAAACCTGGCCAGGTGTGTGCGAGAAACTGAAGGATCATCAGACATGATTCCAATCGAATTAATTTATTGTTACCAAAATATCAATCAGACACAATAACAATCTAATTAAGATAGGCGATCAAATAGTAGAGCGTGGAGGTGAGATTCTATAACACGGGGATACTACTACGGACCCTCAACTGAATCTAAGACAGCTTAAACACGCTCAATATAAACTACGTCGCACACTCATAAGCTAGCTTCTAATTAAACAAGCTCACGATACCTGTACTCTTCATGCATCGGATCCTACACTGGAATCTTGCAGGTGATCTTTATCGGGATGGATCCATGTCGCTGGATTCACTGGTGTAATCCGTTTTCCTGGACATCTCAACAACCTCTTAATAATTCCACTATCTTTCAATCTTCAACTAACAAACCAACTAATTGCCAACTCCAATGTGCCAACACACAAACTCGCGAAAACAGAATTTATATAATATACTTCATTTACATAATCACGCTTTCTGGGTCGGCGAAATCTGTTTGAATTAATTTATTTTTCCCCAGAAGAGTGTGTGCTGAGGTGTTAATAGGGTCGCGGATAGGTCCTTCACAAGATTAATTCGAAATTCTGCACACTTCTCAAGAACCGAAGACAATACAATAATTTAACAATTTTGTTCCATTGTGCTGATCAGGATCATCAAGATTAACAATTTCCCATTTCCAGATTTGACGACTAAAAGATTAAGTCACACCCCTGAAGTGTAAAATACAAATACAACAAAAAAAGTGTTCTTTATGTAAAAAAGGGGAGGATGTGTCAGCAATTTTTTACAATAATATAAACAAATGCCCATTTTTTTTAAAACTTTTTAATTCGATTAATTATAAAAACGTGCTTTTTTAGTGTTTTTAAAACTATAATTTATTATTTACTTAGATAAATAAGAGAGAGGAAATTATTGTAAAAAAATAATGTACGTTTAATTATATAACTTCTAAAGCGTGAAAGGCAGATAGAGTAGGGAACTCAACACCTGAATTTCTGAGCTTCGATGATGTCAGTATTTGCTTTTTGAAGAGTTTCTTTAAAAATACGTGCTGTAACAATCATAATGCTCATATGTAGAGATTGCAATACCGGACCACAAAAGTTCAATACCGGAATTCGGTACTTTTTAGATCTTAATATGCCACGACTCCGGTTTTAATACCGGTAGTAGAAATTTTAGAAAAATAAAGAAAACGCACAGGTGTTTCTTTGTTTTGTTTGCCAATTTTATTAGAGAGCGTAAATATCACAAAAAATAATTTGTAACTTATAACAGTATTATTAAAAAAAAAGTAAAGGAACATCTTATTTATTTAAATCATAAAACAGTGTAAATACTTTATATTCGGTCTGTGGTACTATTACAAATTTTTAAAATGTGACTTTAAAAAACATAATGCATCAATTCTACAGTCATTAAGCCTGTAACGTAATTTTGTGCAAAAATTACCAGCTGCCGAAAACGCTCATTCGGCATCTACGCTAGTTGGTGGCATTGTTAACAATGCGTGATCTTCTTTTTACAACTATTTACATTTAAACTCCTCATCTTCAAATAAATGGATTTCTCGTTGGATATAGCTGATTTATGTATTCTATTTTGGTTTGTACTCAAATATTTTTAGAAACTTTTTAGACATTTTTTTTTTGAAATTTTACTGTGAAACCCTATTCTTTGCATTATATAAATAATAAAACAAAACCGATGTATTATTAACTGATTTTTTATGTTCTCTCTCTCTCTGTAAGGTAATTCTTATTCATTATTATAAGTATATATATATATATATATAATGATTCTGAAATATTTTGAAACCTAAAGTATGATATGCAAATATAAAGTGAACAACAAACTCCGCCCATTAAAAAAAATATCGAAATATTATGCACTTTCTTCACAACTACAACCTTTTTTTCATAGATACGAATATCAGACTAGGAATCCTGCGCGTGTGCAGTATCGCCCTGAGTTGTAATAGGATAGTTTTGGTCCACCTCCTTGGATGATTGAGATATTTTATGACTTTTCTTGATTGTACGATGCAACTTTATATTCACAGTCTAATTAATTTCGCCCGTTAGGGAGACATAAAAACTAAAACTTAAGCAATTTTGTATACTGGCGATTTCTGAACATATAATGGAGACAATTTAAAAAAATCTCTAATAAATACCAGAAAAACGGTATTTAAACTTGTGAATTTCAGTATTACAAAATTGTACAAATGGCTCAAAATACCGGTATTCGGTATCCCAGTATATCGGTTCTGCAATCCCTACTCATAGGCAAATAAAACGCACTTTATTTAAGTGTACACGCATAATATGAGATTTTTAAAAAAAAATTTGAAATTTTTGCAGAATTTTAATATTTGAGCATCTTTACCCAATTATTCAATCTGAAATTGTTTCTTAATTTTAGAAGTAGAACAACAAGTACAAGTAAAAAGTCAGTTCTGAATTTAAAGGAGAACACGCGGCTGTCTTTGTCACATGACTGTCTGTCACATGACTGCCTTTGTCATGTGACCGTCATGAAATAAGCCCATTGCACTCATCCTAATGGATTTCATTATAAATCCGTGCATATGATATCCATAAGTAATAGTTCCATTCGAAGGATCTTTTTCATTTTTCTAAATACTAAATTAAAATAATTGCATTTGAGTAAAAATATATAACAGAAAAAAAAAAGGTTTTTTAAATACTTCTATAAAATTTCAGAAACTTTGATATGAAGCTTATACTTTTATCTTTAAAGTATATATTTTTCTCGCTTAGGCTTATTTAGAAAATCCGAGCTCCCTCTTCGAAAAATGAAGTTCATTAAGCACAATATGAAGAAGTAATGGCAGGCAAAATAAGCTACTAATATTTTTTATCGGCATTTGATATAACATAACTTCTGTCCTTAAATACATAACTAAATCTTAAAACTATTTTCACTGTATCATCATATTTTTGATTGTTTGCTAGGATTTTTGTCTTCCCGCTGTGTTTTTCCCGCGTATTTTCATAACATTGATCAGTTTTTCTCATTCTGTTCTCTTGATGCGACTGACAGCATTTTGAAGTTCAGTTTCATCTCCATTTATATTACTCCATCCAATTAAACGCTTTCACAAATATTTTCTTTCGTGCTACTTCGAAACTGGAGGTCGATTTCAATGGCAGGCATTTCAGCTGTTGGCTTCATAAAAGCGAGTTTAACATTCGGTCAGATTTGTCTTGGCGCCGTCAAGTATAAATTTCGATCGGTCGTAAGATGACCTATCATCTGGAAACTTTTAAAGCGCAAATACTTAAGTGTAAACAGTTTCACTCAGATAGTATTTTCCTCGAGAATCTAGCTGGTACATCATGGAAATAAACATATTAAAATTACCCTGTCAAATTAACAGTGGATCAACCTTCATTTAAAAAATTATACACTGTTCTTACACATTGCTCAAATTGTAAAACTGTAATTTACATGTATTATATATAGTTCTATTTTTTCAATACATTGTAAGCAGTAAAAAAAAATAATAAATTTCAGTTATTGATCTCACCATGTTAATTTGTACTTTAATTAAGTGCCACTTCAAACAATGTTCCTAATCACCTTTTCCTCTAAATTGCACTGAACTTCAGTTCCGTTTTTGTTTTTACGCCTTGACAGAGAACTTTGAGGACCACCTTTTGTCAAATTGATAACAGCGAATTCATGGCATAACGGTTTGTTATAAACTCTATAACGGATTTATCCGTGTTTTTCATAACAATCCTTTTGGGGAATTACTTTCTTTAAATATTTCTTAATTGAAAACTTACTTCCGAAGAAGAAGACGCGATATATGTAAATTATGTGGTGTATTTAAGTATTAGCTTTTTTTCTGGTTCGAGAGAGAGAGAGAGGTTAGAAGCTAAAGAATAGCGCAAAGATTAACGCTAGCTAGACGAGAGCAATTCGTAAATTATTTAATATTGAGATTGACAATTTGGTCAATTAGTTGATAAATTCAATTAAGATTGACAATTTGGTCAATTAGTTGGATTCGGTCCGTTTGGAATGGATTACTTAGAAATTATCTTCAAATATTTGATGGTGTATTTGTTTGGAAGTGCTAAGTGTAAGTGATCCGATTTATTATTATATCTCCAATTATATCTCGTCTACTTCGCTATTTCTCCAAATTAATCAATTAATACATTTATTAACTTGCGTTGTTGAAGATAGTATATCAGCGTTTCTCAAACTGTGGGGTGCGCCCCCCACGGGCCGTGATAACTCTACGAGGGGTGTGAGCAAATTGAAAAGTCAAAAACAAAAGAATATTTAAAAATTGATTAATTTACTGAAAGAAAACAAACAAAATACACATTTACACTCAGATATAATACACTTATAAATGTATCAGTAGTGCACAATGTATTTTAAAATTAGTTTAACAATACTAAGCTAAGAAAATTTTAATAATTACCAAGGACCCCATGGGCTTGTAATATATTAAATTATATGTGAAAATTAACACTTATCTTGATTATTTGTACGATTTATAATTAATCCCTTAACTGCCAGTTAAAAGTTATGCAATTCGCTCCCCAATGCCACCGTTTTCCAAGTAGGTGCTCGTACCATATGTGATGTATTTATTGGGTTGATGGGGAGAAAAGAAATAAATAAGTAAATCATCTAAATCAGTAAATCCTTCGGAAACACTGTCAAAATCCTTTTATTGCATTCCAAAGCATTCGAAATAATTTTATGGATAACATGGCCAAGAAAAGTTCGTACATCGGAAAGACGTATATATATGTATCGGGGCAATTAAACCATTGGCTGAGGTTGACGTTTATATACGCCGATGGCAATCAAGAGGTTAAAGTTGTTCTGTAGCTTTAGCATCAAAGTACAGTGTTATTGAATTCAAAACATTATGAGTGTTATTGTATGGAGGGGGGGGGGTGCAATGAAAACTATGCTTGAATATTGGGTCGCAAACATATAAAGTTTGAGAAACACTGTAGTAAATAGATTGTGTTGTTTTGTGTGTGTCTATGGCTAATTTTCCTTTTATCTCTCGTACACTAATGGATGATACACCTCATCCATTACAACTCTAGGATGATCTTTAGGGCTTGGTCGTGTGTTCCTGGTGTCGCTTAAGACTTGCAGCCTCAGAAGTCAAATGACCACTGTCAAGAACTCGTGGCTGAAGCTGTCGAATTACAATTTCAAGATCTAGTGCCACTGAAAAACCGCAGTGCAGAGGGGCTGATGCAAGTTCACTTTGTCCAGGCTTAAAGTCCTGATGTTGGCTAAAGTTGGTGGTTTAGGAAGGTTGGAGATGGAAATTCAAGATCAAAAGTGATTTTCTTCACTTGATGATTGCAAGATTCGTCGCCAACTACTCTTCCATCACAGTGCGGCGTTAGCCATCGATCACTCGCGCGGGGTGTTCTGTACACCCCAGCAAGAAAAAAAGCCTCACAAGATTTCAAAAAGAATGCGCAGAACCATGATTTTTTCATCAGCTGCACATTTTAGGTCATTGAACCTTCAGTCATGATGCAATCATTCTCACACGGATGATTAGAACGTATCGACCTTCAAAAGTGTATCTGGGGTGCCGAAAACTCCCAGCGAGCAACTGAGTTATATTTTCATACTCGAAGCGTCTAAAATAGGGTAAGCTTTACTCTTTCCATTTACATTTTTTTTTTTCAAATAGATTAATATGCATGTATATTTTATTTAAAACTTCAATAATTGTTGTATAAAAATAATATAATACTTAAATATAATTGTAAAAAATAAATTTTTTTGTTAAATGTTTTTAAAACACTTTCCAGAAATTATGGCAAAAATTCCATGGATGAGGGAGTAACAGCAACTCCGTCATCTATTAGATACTGTATCGACAAATTCTGAGGATGCATTAAGTTATTTCGAAGACAGCGCACGCCCATACTGAACAATCTGATCATTCCACGGAAACGGAACGAGAATTGGAAGAAACTTGGGAGCAAGAAACAACAAATAAATTTACGGAAACAAATAATTGACAAAAAAAAAAAAAGCTTTATTGACACAAGATAGTAAAAAGAGCATTAATCCACCGAAAAAACGGAACTGCACTGTTTTTCTACGGGTAAAAGATGTAAAACCCAATTTATTTTGTCTTCAATGTAAGAAAAATATGTGCGCTTAAAGCATATGAATACAGTTTGCTCTGAATGTTTGGAAATGATTAAAATATTTGTTTTTTACTTTCTACTATCCTTAACATTAATTACAAAGTAAGTGTTTTACTGGTATATACGTTTTACTTGTGGTTTTTGAAAAAATATAAATTATGTATTTTAAAAAGAAAATTTTGTATAGATTTAGCTTAAAATAATGTTAGTTTCATTTGTGTGCAATAAATTTAATATTTATATTTGTATAATACAAAAAACATCTTGTACTTTATAAATATGTATCATAATTGACTTACAATTTTTTCATATTTAAATGCACGTGTTTAAATTTTGGGGTGTTCCCTACACCCCGCGAGTAACGATGGTAGCAAAAACAGGCACGAGTGACCCCAAGTTAGTAAATAACATCAAATCATGAAAAGCTCATGGCAAAATTTTGAAAGAGTTTAAGGCAAAATTTTGTGAAGTAGGAGAAGAATAAATACTTAATAATTAAGATAAATAAGAAGCTACATAGAAAAACAATTTTAAGCAGTTAAAGCTGATAGATTTTTTAAGGGTTCGAAAATGAAAAAAACTTATATATTTTTGCTTCAATATAGATTCTCGGATTTACAAGCTCACAGTTTACGTACTATCTGGGCGTATGTGGTGTCCACGAAAGAAACTTGCCCCAAATTTAGAAATAAAAAAATTAACAACTACATGAGGTTTCTAGAATATATGTTTATCAACGTAATTTTATTACTTGTGAAAATGCTTTTTTTTCTATGTAACAGGAAAATTAAGAGTAAAGGTTGTGATGGATCTATACGCATTTCACTAATTCCTTCTTATCTCTTTAAGCAAAATATTTAATTCAACCAACTTTCATCGAGTAAACAAACGTGATTTATGTAAATGAGGTATATTATATAAATTCGGTTTTCGCGAGTTGGCAGTAAGGAAGCGAGTTGTTGACACGCTGAAGTCTATACGTTGGATGTGTGCTAATAGGAGTTATCATAAGTTTGAGAATTAGTTGTTAGTTAAAGATTGAAAAGCAGTGGAATTAGTTAAAGATTACAGAGCGTGGAGCCAACGTCATTTGATCAAGCCGAAGAGAATGCCTGGAAGTTTAAGTGTAGGATTCTATGCATTAAAGGTTCAGGTACTGTGCATTTCATTAAGTTGAAGCTAGATATTCGTGTGCTACGTAGTTATAATTGAGCGTATTTAAGCTGTCTTAGATTCAGTTGAGGGTCTGTAGTAGTATTCCCGTGTTATAGAATCTCACCTCCACACTCTACTATATTTCATATACCTTAATTAGAATTGTATTGTGTCTGCTTGATAATTGTTAATAAGAATTAATAAATTAATTAGATTGGAAATCATGTTTGTGGATTATTCTGTTCCTTCTACACATCTAGCCGGGTTTACAGGTAGACAAGAGGGACAAGAGAGTATGTAAGACGTAACCGAACATTACCACAAGGTGTAAAATTAAGCAGAATTTCCTTGTAAAATCTTTGTTTTACACTAACGGATTACTTTCCAGAAAAAGAAAATCGATTTTTGTTCTGAAGACTTGATTTTCTTTTAGATTGTATCTTTGACTTTAAAATATACAAGTCAAATATTCTCCCGAGGAGTGATTTTAAGATATCCAAAGGCATTACGATTCCCCATGCTAAGGAAAGTAGACACGAATTTCTGCAGCGAAAGGGTCTTCACATCCAAGAAGACGATAACTTTTTTTTTTGTTTGCACTTTTATTTCCGGTGATAATTAGTTTTCTAAAAAAAGGGGAAAGAAAATGTAGCCTTTTTTTATCTAAGTTTTTGGTTCATTATCTTTTTTTTTTTTAAATTTAAAATGTTAGAAAAGAATATTCGTAATTTTTTCTGTAGAAAAGATTATTTCATTAAAAAAGTAAAATGAAATCATACAAAAAATTTGGAATTCCTCTTATTGGGATCAATGATAGTTCTCATCAACTATGAACAATAATTATATGATGCGAGAGAAAATATTTCTCAGCTTTGAGTAATTCTAAACATGAATCTCTAGTAATTCATTTAATTTTCTAAGTATTTAAGCCTTGAACCAGTCACTTGAAATTTACAATTATAAGTAAAGTATTATCAGAGCTGCGAAATATTTTCTCTCGCATTATATAATTATTATACATATGACGAGAAATATCATTCATCCCAATAAGAGGAATTCCAAAAATTTTGAATGCATTTCATTTTACTTTTTTAATCTGCAGAAATAATCTTTTCTACAGAAAAAAATTACGAATATTCTTTTCTAATATTTTCAATAAAAAAATTTAATGAACAAAAACCTTCAACAAAATAGTTTTATTAGTAAAAAAATTACTTTATATATCATGTTTTTTTATAACCATTTTCATGCATTATCATCCACTTCTTGGCTATAAGCAAGAGTTTAAGTCTCTAGTCCATCGGGAAGTTAGTTCAAAATCAATTACAAAATTACACCCGGGCAGACATACAGGAAAACGAGTTTATAAAAAAACATGGTAACCCGGGGGCCCCTTTTTGACTCCAGAGCCACGAAATTGTATACGTAGACGCAACTCGGCCCTTGCTATTGACAGGTGATCTTTGTTTGTGTAAATTCGTGTAAGTTCCAGAGTTATGGGGCCCTTTGTCGAAATCGGGGCCCATCTCTTCGGAGGCCCGGGTTCAAGACAAGAACTCCTTTTTTCATATTTTTATGCATTGTAATCCACTTCTGAACTATGGGTCAAAATTCACGTCTCTAGCTCATCGGGAAATTAGTTTAAAATCAATTACAAAATTCCACCCGGACGGACATACAAGCCTCTTCGGGGGCCCGGGTTCAAGACTAGAACTTCTTTTTTCATATTTGCATGCATTGTCATCCACTTCTGAGCTATGGTCTAAAGTTAAAGTCTCTAGCCCATCGGGAAGTCAGTTTAAAATTAATTACAAAATTCCACCCTTAGAGACACACAAGAAAGCGAGTTTATAAAAACATGGTAAAAAAGTTTACATTTTCTTTCCCTTTTTTAGAAAACCAATTCTCAACGGAAATAAAACTGCGAACAAAAAATTCTTGTTATCGTCTTCTTAGATGTGAAGACCTTTTCACTGCAGAAATTCTTGTCTACTTTCATTAGCATGGGGAATCTCGTAATGCCTTTGGAAATCTTAAAATCACTCCTCGGCAGAACGTTTGACTTGTATATATTTTAAAATCCAAGATACACAATCTAAAAGGAAATGAAGTCTTCAGAACAAATTTCGATTTTTCTTATTCTGGAAAGTAATGCAAAACAAAGATTTTAAGAAAATCACGTTCAATTTTAAACCTTTACTCTTGATTTTTCTTTTTGCAATATTAAAGAAAAAGCTTTCACAAGTAAGAAAACTACGTTGATAAATATATATTCTAGAAATCCTGTAATAGTTAATTTTTTTATTTTTTAGTTTGGGTTGCGTTTTTCTCGTATCGGTAAGAACTTGGACACATCACCTAGACAGTACGTAAGTTGAGAACTTTTAAATCTGAGAATCTATATTGAAGCAATTTTTTTTTTTGAATTTTGAAGCCTTAAAAAAATTTATAAGCTTTAACTACTTAAAATTGTTTTTCTGGTATGTGTAGCTTCTTACTTATCTTTATAGTTAAGTATTTTTTTTTCACGAAATTTTGCCATAGACTCTGAGGTGTTTAATCTTTTTCTGTTCATGTTCATTATTTTGAGGAATTTATTCTTCCTCCATTCCTGAGTGAGCGTATGTTAACGTCGGACAAAAATCCACATGGGGGCTATTAGCATCGGAACTGGTAATTCTGAACTATGGTCAAGTGACGAGAACGACACCTGAGTTGGCACACACAACCCCTTTTCCTAACAACCACACCATCCTAACTTTAGGACTTTGAGCAATGACGGATTTAATGAGCATCAGAGCCTCTCTAAGCGACTGGTTTTCAATGTCATCAGGGCTCGAACTCATGACATGCCAGCCGTGAAGTTCATGAACGTGTCTCCACTAGGTTACTGCGGCCATTCTCCTGAGCGGATACTGTAATCTTCAATGTATAGTTTCAGAATATTTACTTCGCTTTTACTTAATTTCAATTGATAATATAAGAAATAGAAACAAACACCTTAGGACATTTTTAGTGAACCTAAGCGATTTACTATGGTAGTACAAGTTACGCCTATAAAAGTTAAGGAAAGAACTACGTAAATGAGATCTCGAAAAAAGTCTATTAGACGAAAAACACAAAATCTTTTTTTTTAAAATCCGTAATTTTTAAGCAAATATTTTCAATCTTCGATCAAAACACGGATAAAAACGCTTGACACATGGGGGGGGGAGTCTCGCGTGATTAATTTCATATGGCGAACTTATTAAATGTTCAATTCTATATTTTCGAGTATTTAAAATTCTGAGAGAAAAAATTTGAAAATCTGATTTTGGAAATCATTGATCCTAAAAGAGCAATTAGTGTGAACTTTTTTTAAGTACATAATCTCAATTATGAAAAGGCAGTACAGAGCGATTTAAAAAATTATTTTTTAAAAGCGCGTGGAACTAGCAGAACATTATTGAATTCTCCGATTTAACTAGGTATTCTATAGAATAGCGATTGCTTGATCGTTAAAGTATGAAATACGGCACTCGAAAGCTTTTTGAGCAAGTTCTAGATACTTTTAGTCAGTTTTGAACCACTTATAGCTGCTTTGGGGATAGAATTTTTTGATTAGGAACAGAAGATGACCGAATAAAACAATTGTCCCCTAGATCACTATTCAGTATATGCAAGCGATAATTAATTTCCACTGAAGAAATTCCTAATAGAACTTCGATCTGTTGCAACAGTACAAAGTTTCGGCACCGGACATGGATTTAAAAAGTGCTTATGTAAATTTTGTGTAACCGTAAAAAATGTGGTTGTTTCAAAAATAATATTCAATGCAAATCAAAGTGTCATCACAGCAATTCTTCCTCTAATAAGTAATAAAAAGTATAATAAAGGTATTTTATAAAATTTAAATTAATATTCTCTTACATTTTTGTTTGCAAAAGTTTACATACTGTTTTTATGAAGCAACTGTTTTTCTTCTAAGCATGTACTTTTGGGTAATACTTAAATATAACTTTTTCTGAAAAATATTTATTTTCCTTTCGGTTTAACTAATATTAGCAAAATGAGCAATAATAAATTATATATCATCTGCTTTTCCTTATTTTTTTATCAATTAATCATCCGCAATAGAAATAAAATGTATTTATAGAGAGATTTCAGATATTTACCATCAATTAATTTATAAATTAACTTTGAAATTTGTGACGGATCTATACGCGGTTCTACTAATTCCTTCATGGCACTTTTAGAAAAATATTTATCTCAACCAACTTTCGTCGAGTAAGGAAGCGTGATTATGCAAATGAAGTATATTATATAAATTCTGTTTTCGCGAGTTTGAGGGTTGGCAAGTTGGAGTTAGCAAGGAGTTCACAAGTGTGTTGGCAAGTTAGTTTGTTAGTTGAAGATTGAGAGAGATCGTGGAATTGATAAGAGATTTTGGAGTTCGTCCATGAAGAGGATTACGGAGAGTGGATCCAACGACAGTGACTAAATCCAGATAAAGATCTCCTGCAAGATTCAAGTGTGGGATCCGCTTCATAAAAGTTCAGGTATCGTGAGCCTTGTTTAAGTAGAAGTTAGCTTATTAGTGTGCGATGTAGTTGATATTGAGCGTATTTAAGCTATCGTAGATTCAGTTGAGGGTCCGTAGTATTATCCCCGTGTTATTGAATCTCACCTCCACGTTCTATTATCTGATCATTTATCTTTATTATATTGTTATTGTGTCTGATTGATCTTTTGGTGTCAATAAATTAATTAAATTGAAACATATCTAGTGATTATTTAGTTTCTCCCACACACCTAGCCGGGTCTGCGGGTAGACAACGGGTTTCAGATGGAAGCAGGAACCGTCCGGCATTACAAAGAATAAAATTTTTCATCTATTATGTATTTTAACTGACTTGTCTAGTTATTTCATGAAATACCTAGTTATTCTATGAAATAACGGATTTCATTCTTTAAACGGTAACATGTATGTTATATTGTTATTTTTTATTAGTTTATATTTATTGAGGGGAGGAGTAACTATTTATTTCAAGTGATAAATTGGATTTTTTTTTAAAAAAACTTACCACACATGACTTAGACGCTGTTGTTGCAGTATACGCCTTCTAATTTTACGATTTCTTTTCGTTGTATAATGGATATCTCAGAAATTATATTGGTGAGTACAAAAATGACTTTTTATGGGAGTTCTTGTTCAGTTATTACGAACCAATATTTTACCAAATTCGTACTATGTTTCAATTTTATTTTTTAAGGGTTTGTATTTCTTTTTTTAATCTTATTTAGATAAGATTTCACTGATTTCGGCCATTAGGAAATTTTATATATGTGGGAGATATAGAGAGATAGATAGAGAGAGATTTTATATAGAGAGAGACACACACACACATAAACTATTTCCAAAAAATAATTAAGAGGGTCTGGCACGTGAAGTTTCAAAAAATTATCCATTTTCCCTTTTTTATATTTTTTAAAAGTTCAAATATTTTTTAATGATTATATGATATGAGGAAAATACGTTAATTAGAAACATTTTTGTTTAGTTTTTAAAATTAAGCTACTCATTGACGCGCATCGAATGAGCTTTGCTAGCGGCACCTGTGTTTCCCCTTGCAAACGTTTCTGATGAGTGCGAATTCATATGATGCTCAAGTGGAAAATTTAGAGTGTATTGTACATATCCAAAAGTGTATGGGTACATGTCTTTTGGATCTTAAAAGCAAAAACAGAGGAGGAAAAAAGGTGATGGAAAAAGCCTAAGTGATTGGAACTGACTCACCGACGACTTAATATAAAAAAGTCACAGATGTTATAGTATGGATATTAGAAATAATATCAATGGGCTGTGTTGGTTTTGATCTTCAAACGAGAACCTTCAACATGGACTGTATACTGTGGGTATAAATTCATGGTGCAATTTTCAAAAGGCAGAAGCTGAATGTAACGAAAGGCACTGGGATCATAAACTCATGCACACGTGCTACATATCATAATGAACTAAATGAAGCCAATTTTTAGAGATCTAGGTGATCCCATTTTATTAAGCAAATGTCTAAATGGAAAGATTCTCAATTCAAATGTGTCAATTAATAACACCAGTCAGTGATTCCAAAATCTACTTTGTGGAATTAAAAACTCTAAAATTAGGGGTAAATATGGCTATTGTACAACTCAACATGGGTCATGTAGCAAAATTAATGATCTTAAAACATTGTGTGATTGAAACAAGTGTCCCATGCCTCAAAAAACTAGATTCTCGTAAGATTCATGTAGCCCAACAAAAGCATCTTGAAATCCGCTAAAAAAGGCAAAATTGTTAAAGATAAGAGGGGGGGGGATTAGAAGTCTTTTGTATGAGCAGTGAGTTAAAAATGCTTCATATGATTTCGGAAATTACTAAAAAAAGTAAAATTGCTCAAAAAACTACAAATTTCTTCTTTAAAGCCCGTTTTCTCAAAATGTAATATTTTTCACTTTATGTACCTTTTATCTCTCTCTCTCACTCAAAAACTACTCATAATATCATCCTCAAATTTTCAGTAAGAAGACTTCTAACATGTTTACATATTTTAATCAAGGGGATTAGATATATTTAGCAAACCTTTTCAGATATACGACTTTTTAAAACAAAATTTTTGGGGAAAAATTGGATGGTTTTTAAAAAACTCACAATTAGGTTAATTTTTAACAAAAAAAACAAAACTTTTTGTTAAAAAGTTAGTGATAGTACACATAGCTTACTATAAAACTTTTATTCATAAGGAGTAAGTCGTTTCTGATAAAAGGTACATACATTTAAGCAATTTAATATGGGCTCCTATGAACGTGCCGGACCCCTCAATTGGACAAACGAAATTTTTTATTGTGGAGCTTACGCAATAAAGTAATCTTAAATGTGTGACGTAATTCTTTTTTAAAATGGCATCAAATTTTGAATGTCTACGAATGTCGACTGTTTTACTTTCATAAATATATGATTTCATTATTTTTAAAATTTCACAATAATTCATCGTTTTGCCTTAATACTTAATTCTTTTTTCAAATTCAAATTAATATTTTTTTAAATTTCTGTATCCTTGGTTTTTTAAATTATTTTTTTCGCATTTATAAATTCCTTGTATATTATTTTTTCTATCGTGGTACTCATACTTTCCAAAGCATGCTTTCCCTCTACTTTACATGTAAAACTTTGTTTTTGTTATCACTTTTTAAATTTTTTCTAATGGCTATAGTTCTAATGTCTTCACCTCTGCTTTTCATCAAGTTTCAGCCTTTTTTTTATTCCTTACAACCCGTTTTTATTGTTTGAGGCAGCCATCTTGGATATAAAAACACTTTTCGTCCAAGTCCTATTTGGCGCGATTACAGTTACGCCAAAAAGGGTTTTGGCGTATAGCGGGCCGATAACATAAAGTAGTTCTAATACATTTTTCCCTCTGAAAATAATTCCAAATTTCCCTTTTTTTCTGCAACATTAGGCGAATTAGGAACCATAAAGTAAACTTATAAATATCAAGAATAGAAGATAACAGTAACATCAACACTGAGATTTTCGAGAAATGCAATATCTGCGTTCTTGTCTTTAAAGCATGGTGTGGGCGGTTTCAAAAAGATATTTCAATTCAATAAGTCCATACCAGTGTTCTACTTGTTGAAAAGTAACGAAAAAAATTCATATAACTTTCTTAGAAAAACACTTATAGAAGAATTACATAATAATTTTGAGACCAAGCTCTAAGATAAATATTTGTCATTTTTAAAAAAATGAAATATTTCGAGCGCTAAGTGGTAGCAACGTCTAGATTATTTTCTTTTCAATGAATAATGGCAAGAACATATCCCAGTTACTAAATATAAAGCTTGGACAGGTGACACTTAGATCAAAAATTAATGTTATTTATGATTAAATTATAATAAAAATTTGATTAAAATTTTTTTAAATAATAAATATAATACGTTTTTTAATTGCCTTTACATAAAGTACCTATAACACACACATGTTGATCAACTTTAAATATTATTTCGAGAAATATGTTCTTCTAATTATGTGTGTGGAATGGGGTTCTCGAGAAAACACTTTCTAGTTCTAAGAGTTCCTTGAGTTGAAAAAGTTTGAAGACCACTGCTTTAGAGTGTGACAGTAGAAAAGATCAAAGCAACGTTCTAGTACAGAGCTCCACCTAGCGGTGTACGGCACAATTTCCGTTATGGTTTAATATCCGATATTCAATCCTTATGAGGGGCCCTACCTCACTGAAAAGTTTGTAGCTTCATTTTTGAGATACCCTTTAAGCCAGTGCTTCTCAAACTGTGAGGAGCCCCCCCCCCCTGGGAGGGGCGTAATAACCCTAGGAGAGGGGCGCGAGCCTATTGAAAAGTCGAAAACAAAATATTGTTTTAAAAATTATTAATTTATTGAAAGTAAACAAATAAAATACGTTCTGATGTGATAAAAATTTTAAAAAATACATTTGCACGTGCATAATTCATTGATAAATGTATCAGTACTACACAATGTATTTTAAAATTCATTTAACAAAACCAAGTTAGGCATAAGTTTAATAATTACCAAAGACCCTACGGGCTTTTCATTATAAAATTATATGCAAACACACCTTAACATTTATCTTGATAATTTGTAGGTTTACAATTAATGAGTTAACTGCAGATTAAAAGTTACGCAATCCGCTCCCCGGTACCATCGTTTCGCACGTATGCGTGCGTATGTGATGTATGGGGGAGAGAGAGAAAAGGAAAAAATAAGAAAATACTCTGAAGTAAGTAAATCCTACGGAAACCTTGTCAAGGTCCTTTTT
This sequence comes from Trichonephila clavata, assembly GCA_019973975.1. Taxonomy (NCBI): domain Eukaryota; kingdom Metazoa; phylum Arthropoda; class Arachnida; order Araneae; family Nephilidae; genus Trichonephila; species Trichonephila clavata. Next base: position 19 of record BMAO01020884.1, on the reverse strand, counting down.
TGCATTCCAAAGTCTTCGG
>BMAO01020883.1:0-74304 GCA_019973975.1 Trichonephila clavata | reverse complement strand
GCAGGAGGAACTTGCCACCATTAAATTTACAAACAAAATCAGAAGCTGTGGCGAACAACATATTTCCAACATCACTTTCACTCCTGGACAGCTAATAGGCTGAAAAGATCTTCAACACTTCAGTTTGATAAAGACATCAGAAACAACATTAACTTGAATCACACAAGCTTGACATCATTCAAGAACCTTGTTTTCCAGTCAAACCACCTCCCTCTGCAAAATATTTTTAGACCTTCTTGAGCCTTGCACGAAAAAGGAATCTAAGGACACAATTAAAAGGAAAGGCATGGACACAATTATCAGTCTTATGAGGCCTCGTTTAGTAATTGCCTACACTGACGGTTCTTCAGACTCAGTGGAATAGGGGTGGATCTGGTGTCTTTCTTAAATACCCAGATAATACAACTTCAAAGCACAAGGTCTCCGCAGGGGCAAATTGCTTCCAACTTCACGTGTGAGCTCATAGCAATTAGGACAGCCCTAGATATTTACCTTACCATGGGACAGATATCGCTAATTCCGACGGCATCATTGTTCTCTCTGACTGTAGATCCGCTCTTGAGGCCATCATGAAAGGAAAAATGGGACTCACCCAAGAAATCAACTCTCTTTTACTTTCCATTGGTGCATTGGGCAATTTATGCACCCTCCAGTGGATTCTGGCCCATGTTGACATCGAGGGGAACGAGATGACAGATTTCCTTGCCAATGAAGCCAGAACCCTTGAACGTGTAACTTCTTCGACTACAGTCTTAGATGCCAACGCAGTCACAAAACAAAAGCTCTGCTCAAACCCATGAAAAAAATTCTCACTGCCAGAATTAAATTATAACCGAGAAATTACAACAATAACCAGACTAAGGACAAAACATTTTAAGGGCATGAAGATTCTGCCTGATGGATCCAGATCATATGTGGAATGCAGGCACTGCCCAGGCAAGCAACTGGATCCCAAACACCTTTTTAACTGTCCTTCCATTGTTGATGCCCTTTTTAAAATAGACAATGACTACAGCATGGACATCCTATACTCTGATCGTGCCATGGATGTTGCCATGGCAGTGATTCACGCCTTTGGCAATATTTGACTCATTTCTTTATCTTTATTTTGTTACATACAATACCTTTGCACTTTGTCATACACGACAACAACAACAAGAGAGAAAAAAGAAAACATGTCAAAAAACTATTTAACTTCATATAATAGTTTTTGTCAATTGAAGTCTTATTTTTATTTAAAGTAATCAGAAAAATAGATGCAGTAAATTTCCTTTCTGGTGTAATTTTCTTGCTGTTGTTTTTTTCTTATTCCAGATGGCATAGCTTAGCTACACACCATCTACATAAAAACAAAAATCAACAAAAAAATCCAGAAATAAAATAGGATTTCCTAAAACCTCCTCAATAATAAAACTCTAGCAATTAAGAATATTTTTGAGGAAGGCCTGATCAGCCTCGCACCTATGACACTCTGGAAAGACTTTCCAGCCCGGTTGAAAAGTAAGGGATTTGATGTGACCACTAAAAAAGCATGATAGAGCCGTCTGCTGATCCCTAGTAATATTAAGTTGGTGACACCAACAAGGTTTTTCCCCAAAATACCAAAGGTGAGCAGGGGATATTCTCCAAAGTACATTTAATTCAATCCTTTTAATAGAGGAGAGTTTGGCAAAAGTTAGACAAGTGTCACCCCATAAGGTGTCAGCAGTGGCAGACTGGGCTAAACACTATCAGCTATCTCGTAATTTTCTTAAATTATACTTGTACAAATGAATAAGCATTTCAAATGAAAATTCGTACATTAAGAACTCTGAAATAAAATATTTAATAATCATATTATACATGTTCACACTTTTAAAAGGTAAATTATGATAAACCAAATTTTTCCAAGTCATTACAGTTTACTAATTCTTTTCATTATATAGTGCAGTATTGAAAGATTTTTAAAAAATTAATTCAAATGAAATTTAATATTGCAGGTAGTATAATCAAATCATTATAAAACAAGTTTTATTTTTTAACCCCTTAACAATCAGATAATTTTGAAGAAAACGGTCCTAAAAGTGCCCATTTTTTTTATTCAAGAAAATTATATAAAGCTGGTACATTTTCAATATATGTATACATTTTTAATTTTTGGATTAATTTTTAGCTTGAAATACGAAATTTAATTTTTAAGTAAAGCAAACATTTAGGGTTATAATCACTGAATGTTGGCTTTCCAACAAAGAGGAAAATTTTTAAAAAACATGTGTTTTAAACATTAAATGCATTTTATTACACTTTTGCATAATATAAATAAACATTGGTAATTTTTTTTTTTGTGAAATAAGTTTTAAAACTTGGGATGCAAAGGCCAAAATCACAAACTGGACAGTAGTACTGAGTTTCCTTTCTGCATCTCTTATTGTTTTCATCCCTTTTGGAACAACAAACTTTGCATTATCTTGATGGTTGCCACTTCTTATCAGTTGGAGGTATCTGTCTAATAAAATGTCTTTTAATTAAACGGTTGGGGTTATTCTCCAAATTCGGCCAGCCTCTTTTTGCAGTGGTTTCTGATATGGAATACTTTTCAATAAGTTCATCTACTAAAGATAAACGAACATCAAATGTGATTTTTTGCCTCCTTGTAATTTATGAATAAGGTACTAGTTCAAAATAGTTTGATCTAACAAATAAAAAAATCTTTTCTTATAGTACTTCTTACCTCATTATTGAGTAATTCAGTAATCTCCAATATATTGGTCTACAATGTCTACTGATCCGATAGTTTTATTGTAGTCAAAGACAAAGTACTAAAAGTACAATCCGATTTACTTCCTAACTAACTGTATAATGTATAGAATATTAAAAAACATATTTTTTTATCAGTTTTTTTCCAGGATTTTTACCCACATGTTTTTGCGAAGAGCGCAACTGAGTACTTGACCTAAGATTAAAAAACCGTATCACTAATATATATGTTTGTTGTGCTGAAATTTAATTAAAATTTTTTTTCACTAAACATGTTAAAAATAATCTAGTGCTACCATCTGGTGTATAGATTAAGAAAAAAAATTTTCCAGGCTTAAGAAATGGATTGTTTCAAGCTTTTATGTCAAGTTTCTTTTCAACACTCCAGCCCGGAAATATCAAGGGCACGAGGAATAGAGAGGGAAATTTCACCCCGTGAATTTGACGGGAGCGAGAGGCAAGGGGTTAAACTAAACAAAACAAAATTTATACTGGCATGCATAAGCTAATATTTTATTCCATATCAATAACATAAAATTAAAAACTGATAATGCATCTTTAAACAGATATTTTATAAACTCCAGAATGGTTAAACTAGATATAAAAATTACAGAAAAGAAATAAAGTTTTACATCTACATAAGCTAAGAAGCATCAATTAACGTACGTAATTTTAATCTCCTATAACAAAATCTTCCTTTTATGCAAGTAATATAAAATTTAAAATAAATAAAAGTTTAAAGTGATTTTTAGTCAAATCATACATGTTAGGTTCGCATAAAAGACAGCACTGATAAAAGCAAACAACACTGAATTAATAATTTTGTTTTATGACTTCTGAATCTGGCATTTTTCATAAAAAAGTTAGTTCTAATGTAAAAATTCATGGATGATGCTTTGGTAAATGAACATTCATTTTTATAATTTAATGAAAGAAGTATTTTCTTAAATTAAACTACTTTTTGTTGAGTTGGTAACTTAGAAGTACGTTATTAAATATTTAAAAGCCTAAGAGTTAAAGGAATTTTTAATACTTTTTATAAAGTGCTCTGTTTAAATTTTGCAGAGATTTTGGAGAAATCTTAGTGAAATAATTAAAACATTGTGGTTTATTTATTTATTTTTTTGCCATACCTTTGATGAAAATAGAAAAATTGCACATATTTCCAGTAAAAAACTAGAATAGTTATAGCACCAAAATGTAACAAAACTACAGATATCTAGTGCTAGAAGACATACCAAGAAAAAAATCCCTCAATAGTTTCAATTGACTGTTTATTAATATCACACTTCAAAGCAACAGATTATTGGAAATAGACCTCCTAATTCTGAACAATGGACAAGTGCTGAGAAAGAACACGAGTTGCACCCTATACCCCAAACTATCATGCTATAGCAATGACTTTCAGCGACCACAGTATTAATGTTCAGACTTTATTCACAATAGTTCTTGATGAAAACAATAGCAACCCTGAGTTAACTACTGCCCACAGCAGAAGTTCTGACCAATTGGCTAATGCTGCCAACTATAGCTATATATTTCTCTATTATTAAAAATATGTAAATTAAATAACACAACACATATATCTGAAAATAAAAACAAATTTAACCAAGGTTTAAAAAATTCCTTTCAGTTTCAAGTAAATGTGTGATACATTTTTTTTATTATTAATTCAAAAAAAAATTATTTACAGGTAATAAATGATTGACCAAATATCAAAACTTTTTGTTAATAAATTCAAAAACATTGAAATTGTTTTCTTTTATTAAGATTTCTTATGAAACATGGTTTCATAAGAAATTAAAGAACAATATTTTTATATTCATAATCTTTAAATTCTATATAACATGATTTAAATTTTGAGCAATAGTGTTTAAATAAAAGAAAAAAGCGTTGTCTAATTATGTAAGAAGGGATTTCTCTAATTTTAGGTGAATACTTTCACATGTGGTTTGACTTCTTTCTTGGTGATATTTTTACTACCCTAAAAAACTTGATTTATAAATATTTTGGAAGAAAATAAAACAAAATGTGTATTTTAAATATTGTTCAGTGTTGAACAAAAAGCACTGTAAAACAAATTAGGGTACTTATGTATTATTGCAACCTATTTACGACATATGAAATGAAGCACATGACTGCCAATTCAGAGCATACAACACATGTGAAATCGGGGTTGCCAACTTGGCGAGTTATCTTGTACGTTGGTATTGTTGTGATAATATGTAAGTACCCAAATACAGTGTTGAAAATTCATATAACTAACAAAAAAAGTAATAAAATGATTAGAAATTACAAAATTGTTGAAAGTCAATACTTTTTGGAACAGCAAAAAACCATAAATTAACCATCAATATCTTTTACTTAAATTTTAAAAAATATGAAACTTTAAATTTTGCTAAAAATAAAGTAAAAAAATCCAGTAACTTAATTTGGCTTATATTCAGCCGATAAGAAAAATCTTTATAATCATTATTTCAAATTTTGGAGGACAAGAAATCAGAGATTTCATGACAAATGATTGAGAAATAATATTTTAAAATCAAAGCATCCAAACTATTTTAAATGAAAAAACATACCATTCTGAAAGGTGTCGCCTTCCTTAATTACTCTCGGAAATGCTGTTTCTGATAGGTTCATTTCAGCAGCTATTTTTTGCTTTGTATCATTGTCTATAGGCTACATGATAAAAACAGTAAAAAAATTTAAGTTTTGAAAAGATTAAAATTTTTTTAAAGAATTATAAAAATTAAATGTTTACAGGATGAACATAACTCAAAACATGGAACTGAGAATTACTCAGACGTGAAATGTGGAATTGAAAAGATCATAGAATAATACATTTTACGAGCCTGTTTAAATAAGTGTTAAAAAAATTAATTTATGCAGTTCAATACAGTTTTAAAGAATTTCAGAAAATTATAAGTCATTTTTTTAACTATAATTGATGGTTCAAAATATGCATTTTTAGGTATAAAGTACTCAAAGCATGAAATTGGCATTGTATCTCGCATTTCCAGGGATTTTTAACTGAAAATGAATTAGAATATTCTACTTTCAAATATAAATTTCATTATACAATGCTTCCCATTTGACTGGGAAAATATATATTCTTTACATGATCAGAAGATATGATTTATAAAAATATATCTTTCTAGAATTTCATAACTAAATTAAAAGGCTATAGTCTGATTAAGTCAGACTGTACAAATGATTGAATCGAAAATATTATAATAAAATGTGTAATTATGTATATTATTAAAATTGGAAAAAATGTCTCAAAGAATTAATTGTAAGCATTTTTCATTGAGAATGAACAATTATTGAAAAAAATTCAAATACATTTTTTATGTGTTTTAGAATTGCTTCAACACTTCAATATTAATCATTTAAAAGTACTAAAATCAATTGTTACATCACGTCATTTTTAAAACAAAATTGACACCATAAGAAAAACATTAAAGAATGCTAACTTTAAAAATTTGGTGCTAGTTTGATATCATGAGTCAACATGCCAAAAATTTTACGAAATTTTTTTATATCTTAAGCAAATGAAAAAAATATGGAATCGTTTCCTTTTCGCAGATAATTTTCGAGTATTACATTGAAGGAAGAAATATAAAGAAATTGCAAGCACTGATGTCTATTCATGTATTTTTAACAATTTAACTTCAAACTCTAAAAGAAAAAGAGGAACTTGCATAATTAGATGGTAACAAACAGACAGCTGCTGGATTTCCACAAAAAGGTCTTTTAGTAAATGCATCTGCAATAAACAAAGGTAAAACTTTTGGACTTTCAGAATTTAAATTGGCCATATTACAGCAGATATGCAAGAGTAGATGATCAGGCAATGGAAATGATGCTGTGTGAATATTCTACTGCAACGTGACACAGCTTCTTCACCAGATAACGACATAACGGAGATAAAAATTATTAAAATGAATAAAATAAAAATGTCAAGGACGAAAAATCAAGGCCAACTATATAAAGACCACTGAAGAGTTTTCGAATTACTGTCTAGTTCCGCTTTCTGAACTTTTTGGTGATGCCAATCCGATTAATTAAATAGCATATTTGTGATACTTTTCTCTAATCTTGTAATATTTGATGGTAATAAGTTTCATTTTTTTGTTATTGTAGTTATTTAATATCTTAATGAAACAGTTGTAATTCTAAGGGGATAATGGTTGAAAAATACTCAATTAGGTAGAGATATCAACAATGATTTTTCTATATTCGGTATTTCTATTTCGTTTTCTTTCGAGTTTATTTTTTGATGTGTAACATCTTCTCTCTCGGGTGCTGGCTATTTGTAGGAGTGATTTCGTGAAAAGGGACAGAAATGTGTAACAGGAAGTTGGGGAAACGTACGCTATTTGATTAAACCAATCAGCGCACTTCGTGGTGTGTCTTCGCTATCCTCGCATCGGGGTTCAACTCTAGTAGCCATCAAGCTGCCAGCCTTTTTTATATTGTTAAATTTAGCATTTCAAAAGATTTGAATTCAAAAATTCGGTTCCTTTTTCTTACTCTAAATCCACTTCGCATATACCAGCAAGTCTTATTAGACTTCATCCTGGATAAACTAGCGATTCTTACGGTCAATTGTCAAAGTCCCAGGGCTCGTTGTGTATGAAATCTGAGGACAGGAATTTTGGTTGCCGTATACATTTCTCCGAATCAAATGGTTCAAAATATTAAAGATTTCCTACATTTTGTACTTATACCATATACCGAAAAGATGGTTCTACTCTTTTAACAAAAACTATCACTCGCTTCCCATGATTTCAACGTTAACTTTAGTTTGCCAGAAGCTGAGCCGCTCATAGCTTTTTTGAATGAGGAACTTAAGCTCGAAATGAACACAAATCAAAATGTTTCGACAACTAACATTGGTATTGTTATTGACGCTGTTTTTCAACGGTTTTTAAATACTTTGAAATCGCAAGTGTATATGTGTTATATTTTAGTTATAAGCCTATTATCTCCACTCTTCCCCAAACTGAACAATAATAATTATTTTTGATAAAAAATTGTATTACTCCTTAATTAGATAAAATTTTCATTAAAGATATAACTATTCAATAGAAAATTATTACCAATCTTACCCGATTCATTTTTTTTCTTCAGGATTTAAGTTACTATTGCGTATTTACCACGATAACATGTCAGATGTTACGCATCATATGCGACTACTGTAAGACTAGTTTAATTTATTTTTATTTATGGAGTAAGCCTGTATTGTTGATTGAACAAATGGTAATGGTATTCATTCCTTTATTTTTTAATTGAACTTGAGTAAGTTAACCAATTTTATTTTTTTCTTTTATGTTTTCTGAAGAGTCTCAAGTCACTCAAGTTTCCAAGTAATAGTACATGAAAACGTCATGGATAGAAGAACACCAACGTATTTTCCAACCCTTAAAAATTAAAAGGAACTAACTATAAGAGCTTGTTAAAATACACCCAACTCTAGCGGTGGTATCTATATAAGCTAATAACAGCTTCTGTATCAAATTAATCATTTGGTCTAGTGGTATGTTACGTCCTTACGGAACCGAAGATACTGGGTTCTATCCTTCGAATACAACGTCATTTTAAATACCTGCAACCTATCGTTAATTTGGAGATATGTTCCACGCAACTTTAAAAAATAGTGTAAAAGAGAAAAAAATCTTTAAGTGTTTCCCCAAAAAAAACCGCGGGAAAAAATAATAAAAGCAGATTTTTAAGCAAAAGCAATTTCTTTTTATTTCCCCAAAAAATTAAAATTAGCGGTACAGTGAAAATTTAATGTGTAAGTACATTCAAATTGAAATTTGGAATAAAACTACTGACAACTATTCATCACTACTTGATAACAAGCGTGCATGTTTATTACAAACTGGATCAAAAGTGCTATCATCGTAAATGTGTCAGATAACTACTGATGGCTTTGATTCAAATGAAGAATTTCGTTATTATTAACGGCATGTTCCCCCCCCCTTTTGCTACAAAATCTGTTATTAGAGGTTTTTTTGTTTTGTTGGGGGGAGGATCCTCAAGCTGTTTATATAATTCTTGATATCCTGCTATTCAAAACTTAAGATTACCTTGAAATTTTAATACACGCTCTATTTCTGGATCATGAGTAAGAAAATGTTGTTCCATACCTGTAGCAAATTTACTTTATCATTATCGATTTCTTCATTATCTCTCATAAACTGCCATAAATTCGATCAAATCGTCCTCATCAGTGGCGTAGTGTGGGGGTGCAGAGTGGGCCATGGCTCCGGGCAGCATACGAAAAGAGGCGGCGGCAAGCACCGCGCGACATTTAAATTAAAAAAATATTTTAAACTCCAAATCGCGCCCGCGCTGACACAAGCCAAGCAGGACCACGCGGGTGAAGTCACGGAAGCCAAAAATTGTCAAATTTTTACGACTTTGGTGTTTCGTACAATTCTATGTTCTAAGTACACTTTATGTATGGGGCAATAGAAATTTTCCCCAGACATAGGAATGACACCCGGTTAGACCTTGGCGTAGGGTAGGTGGGGGTTTTATGTGAAGAGCTTGAAATTTCTTTTGAATCCTCAAGACGAATCAGGAGGAAGTATATATTTGGCGACGGAAGTAAAGATGCTCATTTATCGTACGAAGATGACTTGAGGCGAACAATGTGTTCTTGAATAGACAGAGTAATTGTTGAAATTTGAGAAAGATTCCAACAGTTGCAGAATCTAGCGCAAAAGTATGCTTTTTAAGGCCTGAAGTGATAGTGTGAGCATGGACGAACTTAACTTAGATCAAGCTCCTCAAGACATTAATAAAGAAGAATTCCAACTTGAGCGCGTACGTCTACAAACTTTCGTAGCTGCAACAGACCCAGCCTGTATAAAAGAACTCATTAGGTCCAGCTTCTCTCTGGGTTTATTAAAATATATTGTTGAGTCTAAACTTGAAGATGGCTTACCAAACATTGTCATAATGTTGAGAATTTTTTTTAAACTTCTGTCATCAGTAATGCCAGTTGCGAGAGAAACTAAGCTATATAAAAGTAATCAAAAATTATCTCAGATCGACTATGTCCACGCTAAGGCTAACAAATTTAGCTTTTCTGGCAATTGAACATGACATACATATTGATATTGACAATTGTATAAAAGATTTTGCTATGAAAAAAACACGAAAAGTAAATTTTTAATCAATAAAAAAAATTAATGCTGCTTTTTTTGCTTAACTAATAATTAAAATAGAGAGGCGACAAATTTCCGGGTGGCCCCAGGCGGCGAAAGTTCACGCTACGCCACTGTTCCTCATCCCAAGGGCACGAATCCCAAATTTTTTTGCAATTCGTGCAAGAATAAAAAATTCATGTAAAAGAGTAATCGTTGAATTCGTGTACCGTGTTGCTTCTAAATCGTGTAAAAAAAAAAGAGTTGAGTGCGAACGAAATTAATGTTTAACTGGAAAACGAGAACAAAGAGAACTTCCATAATACAAAGAAAAATCAAATCCACAGCACTTTGCATGCAGAAACTAAGATCAAAATCTCTAAGACTTACCATATCAAACTTATTTTAAACATATACTGGCAAAATGCTATTTACAATTTCGGATCCAGCATATGTGGTACAGATATTGACTATAGACAAAATTTTAAATCTTTATGTTTAAACAATAACATTGGAAAGATTCACACCCAGGTTCCTTCATTATGAGATACCAATTCTCTCTCTAATGTATCTTTCGTTGGTTTGGCTATATACAAGAATACAGAAGACAGCCAATGATGTTGAGATAGTTGAAATTCGAAGTTTTGTTGATAAAAAGAAAAAATAAATCAGGAATGCGTCAGGATTTTGGGGAAATACTTCATTTCAGTTGTAAACTTTTCAAAATGCGCTAAGATCGCCGAATGGAACGAATTGCATTCCTGGTTACGTCACTAGCAATGGACATTTGGAACGAGTGTTGCATGAATTTTATTCCTCCGCAGTTTACAAATGATTAGAAATATAATTATGCCTTTAAATAGATTCCATTTAAAAGAATAAATTTTTTACATCAGTTTCCTACTCATTTTGGGTTAGAAATCATACAGCAGTCTTAGAAGAATACATCTATTGTTAAAAAGATCAAAGTATTAGAGATTTGTCTGTTTATCATACACTCAAAAATAGTTCCTTTTCGTATAGAATTACTTTTTTTTTTCAATAAGATATCCAATGCTCTTCTCAAACGATTTGTACTTTTTAAAAATTTAATAAATATTATACAAATATAAAATAATAGTACTTATCTAATTTGTGAGAACAGTATTGAAAAAAAAAAAATCTAGATTTTTCTAGTATTCTTTTTGTTTATTATTATATTATAATGGTTATAAAATTTAATTAAATAAAAAATTTTGAAAGTAAAAATGAAATGCTTGATCCATTTAGATATGTAAATAAAATAACAAAAAATGAAAAACCGATTCAAAATTTAAATGAGCTGAAAATTTTATTTCAGAAAAAACACACAAATTTATAAATTTTTCTTTATTTTTTTAAATTTTGGTACTTTTTGAGAGAAAGATTAACACATTTTTACCTTATTTTTTCTTTCAAAAATTGCCCTTGAATCATTTTTCTTATATTACTAATTTTTATAAGTAACTTTCGATTTTTAAATGACATTTTTTTTTTTAATATAAAAATGAATATTTTTATCATTTGCAATCGATTATTTTGAAATAGTTTTTATTTCAATATGTATGAAATTTGATAATATATTTGATCATATAATTTAATACTTTCTTGAATAATTCATATATTTTTTAGACTGGTTTCAAGTTTATAACATTTCACTGTCTATAATAATTAGAAATGCTATTTTTACACACTGTTTTATGTGTATTCGTACATGGTATCTCGAACTCCTAATTTCCACACACCAACATATTCACAATAGGATGGCATTAGTAAATTTCTATTAATTGAAATGAGTGTTATAATTCTTCGTGTTCTTTCTTTTTATTTATGCATAAAAATACGACTGCAGTTGTAATTATTTTTAAAAATACGATTATCGTTCCAATAAAAATTCTGGAATAACTTCTAAAAATTCCAAAAGCATTTTTTTTTTTCAGAAGTACCAAATGAAATACATGTAGTAATCTTTCTAAAATTTTATTAATAAAATCGATGCTCTTGTCTTTTTTAAAAATATTTAGAATTGTTTTTTTTTCTTTCGTTATTTCAATTATGTGAATAGGATTAATTATTTAAGAAAAATGTATTTCTTGCTGTGAAAAATGGTAAAAAAATTCAAAGCTGCAAAAAGCTCAAGCTTTTAAATTAAAATATAATACATTATATTTATTATTTAAAAGTATAAGAAGTTAATAGATTATTGAAATTTTTAAGCAAGAAAAATTGTCAATCACAATAAGGAAAAATTTCTATCAGTTTATTAGAAGAAAGCGCGAAAATTTTTGTTTTATAGCTTTGGAACAATACGCGAAATAATTTGATTTTGTAATAAAAAAAATTAAAAGTGAATTACTATTCAAAACTACACCAGTATTTTTAAATTTTAAGGAAAACATGTAATATAAAAAAAAAAATTTAAGTCAATTCCAAACAAATTTTTTTTTTATTTTAGTTACTTTTTATTAAATAGTAACAATTTAATACATATGGCAGAATCACAACATTAAGTGGCAATTAATTTTTATTAATTATCATAAAAGTATCGTATTGCCATCCAAAACAATCGTGTGTATAAAATTTCAGTTTAACTGTTCAGCTTTGAAAAGTGAGAAAAAAAATCTTTTAAAGTTTTTAGACCCAAGTCTCTAAAAATAAAGCCAACGCGGCTGTATCTGCAATTCCTTAAATAATTAATTTCAGTTAATAATTTTAAGTAATTATAATTAAATTATATATTGTACTGTTACCCAAAAAAATAGTGTATAGAAAATTTCAGCTCAAATGAGCACTTTAAAAAATGAGGGGAAAAAAACCTTTTCAAGTTTTGACACAAGTCGCCAAAAATGATGCCAACGTAGCTGTATTTGTAATTCTTTGAATTAGTTTTAATCAATTAATTTTTATTAATTATAATTAAATTACTGTATTTTCATCCAAAATAATCGTGTATGTAAAATTTCAGCTCAATTGAGTGCTTTAAAAGGCATTTTATTAACGACTGAAAATTTGAACAAGATATATATATAAATAAATATAGAGAGAGTGTGAACTAACAGTAGGAATTGAAAAATAGAGAGCATCATTACGTGCAGAGTTTTTCAAGCAGATCATCTCACACATGGTTACAACTACAAACATGTTTCTCTCGACTTAGGTGACCAACCTTACGATATAGAAAAGGTTTGTTGGTGGAAAATCTGTAACCACTTTTAGTTAAGTGACAAACGGCATAGAATTTATATGATATGTGGAATGAATATTTCCCCTTCGTTTTAAAAAAAGAGCGAGGAAAATTTAGTTGGTGGATTTTAAACAAAATTGCAACAGCAAAATCAATGAGTAAGTTTGCAGAGAAGAAGGACGAACTGGTTAGAATGCTTTTAATTTTTCGTCACAAGTCATGCTCTATTTTTAAAAACATTTTTATTAGTTTTTTTTTTTTTTTTTTGCAGCCATTATTTTCAGAATTTTTTCTATCGCAAAAATGTATCTTTTCTAAAATTTACTATGAAAATTATAGATTTCAAATTTTTGTATAGATCGCATATTTTGGATTTAAGCTCATTTCGGGCGCAGATCTACAGGCCCCCTTGGCACTGGAGGATCAAAATTTATAACCAGAAAATCTGGTTAAGTCCAGCTTGTCCGGGCCTCTGGGCGCCCGCCCCAATGGATAAACCGGCACTGATAGATCGTCTTGCTCCAGGTTACAAAAAATTCTATGCAAGTTAGCTGAAGAGATGAGTTTTATTTGAAAAAATTCACCTTTGCGATGAACGGGTACTTCAGCTAGTAATTATTAAGCTTCTATTATCAAACAAGTGTTGCAAACTTTCCTTTTATTTTAAAGAAATTTTCTATATATTTTTAATCAATTCGAGAATTTTTTTTGTACTGTTTTTTTTCAATACTGGCAAGAAATCAGTGCCGGTTTATCCATTAGGCACTTGGGGCGGGCGCCCAGGGGCCCGGATAAGCTGGACTTAATCAGATTTTCTTGTTATAAATTTCAATCCGCCAGTGTCAAAGGGACCCGTAGATCTTCTGCGCCCCGGTTCCGAAATGAGTTTAAATCGGCACTGCAAGAAATACTAATTGTTTAACCATTTTATGCAAGTTCTTTTTGAATAATCGCATTAATACGTTTTTAGAAAGATAGAGATGATATGTAACAATTAATTTCGAATGTATATAATTTCCGACAATGTCTTTTTTTTTGCAAAATTTTCGTAATGATTTTTTAAAATTTCTGCTTATTCTCATCATTTGATAATTAGTAGTATAAAACATCAATTGTTTCCAACTTATTTGTATCATTCTCATATTTCTAACTAAATTTTCAGAACTGCATTATTTTTCAGGCTTGAATGGAACAAGGTTGAAAACATGACAAGAATGACTTGAATGACAAGGTTTCTTTTTCTAAAATACACACTTTTCAGATAACTTTCTATAATATACACATTTATTTATTTCATAAGTAAAAATACACTTAATAATACATTAGTTTTGCAAGTACCAAAATGGGCTGAAAATTTTACTTTAGTTGGTTTGAATAAAATTTCTAAATTTTTAATATTTATACTATGTACAATTTTAAAATTTATTTAATCATTTTTGTCAAGTAGAATTTATTCTGATGGACATTGCATATCTGTTTGTTTCAGTTGAGAAGTATATTGATAAAATGTAATAATATGTTTACTGACACCAATATTTTCTTACATGCTGGGACAATAGTCATTCTGTTACCAACAAAATTCTGCCTTTATTAATAACATTTATATGAAATGTCAAATGATTATAAAATGTGTTTTTAAATTAAGTTACTTTTCAATTAGCCAGGTCAAATCTTGCCAAGTGGACACTTTTAGCAATGTCAATACAAAATAAGCAAAAATAAAAGTATCCTTATGCTAATTATTGATTATTTAGTCATTTCAGTGAGTGATTACTAAAAATTACACATAGTGAATAGTAATTTTATATGTAGTTGAAAGCAACAAATTGGGGCTTATCATCTAACCCAGGGATGAGCAAATAGTGGTTCGCCAAGACAGAAAATCTGTCTTGAAGCAAGATTTCTTTCCAGTGTGCAACCAAAGGTTAGTCTCATGATTTTCACTAGGATGGCCACCTGAACACACATGCACAAAGGCATACACATGTACAAAGTCAACACACATGCTCGAATGACACCTTTATAACGAAAAACAAAATTGTAGAAAAGCGTAATAGGGTACATTTGTCTCATTAAACTGATTCTAAAATTATATGTGCATGCAACTAAAATTAGCACAATAAATTGCATAAAACTGCCACTATTTTATTTAACATATTTATTGACTTTTATGATCCAATTTATAACTTTTCTAAGATGAAAATTAATAAATGTAATTATTTTAAAAAGGTACAGCCCTCCAATATCCTCCATAATGTGGCTCACAAGCCGAAACAATTGCCCCCTCCTCATCTAACCGAAAAGTACTCGAAAAAGACAGACTTAAAATTTCCTTATATAAGATTATTTTTACCAAAATATGTAAAAATAAAAACAATTTATTTTTAAATATATAAATTATGACCAATGACTTGGATTTTTAAAGTTTTGTACCAAATAATGACATATTATAAGTCAAAAGAACTTACATTTCTGACACTTTCAACATTAGTGGAACTACAATTCAAAACATTAGAATGATCAAAAATGGCATTGCATTATCTTACAAAATTTATATCTAAAAGTAAACAAGGAGTGCAAATGAACAATTATGAAATATATAAAAAATGTTGATGTATGAAATAATGTGTTTAACATGCCTCTAAAGTATTAAGAGATTCTATAAAATAAACCTTTGAAATTATTCAAAAAAACTAAAATGCCATCAGTAATAAGTCAAAAATATAAAAAAAGTTGTGCTTGGTCAATTTTGATGATAAAATCAGCATAAATGGCATTTACATAGAGCTAGAGTACATATAAAGTTGTTTGAAAGTCAGTTTCAGTTAAAAACAAGTCACACAAAAGACAAGACTCTATTAAGATTGCAATTGCAGCTTTAAGCATAGTGACTAAGTCAAATGATTGCTGGAAAAAAAAATTGCTCTCAAGGAACTGTGAATAAAATTTTAAAATATTCTAAAAATCAAAATTTAAAAAACTATTATACAAAAATTGGTTTTAGACAATATGATCACCAGGATAAAACAGAATGGTGAAATATATTGCAAGGAAAACCCTTTCTAAAGCCCAATATTTTTAACAGAAAGTGGTGAAACAAATTAGATGAATGTTTAAGATCTAACACAATTATATGTTATTAATCACGGATCTAATTTCCAATCATGAGTGTCCAAAGACAAAGACGCTATTTACTTGCAAGCTAAAATGAGAAAGAATGTGGTAATGTAATGACAGATTCCAAGGAGGTATTCAAGACCAGAATAACATGACTTTAATCATGAATTAATATTTTGCATTCCCCATGGTCATCAGGGTATCTGTACTCAGTGTTGTAAAAAGGTATCTTGAAATCCTCAGGGAAGCTGGGCATCTCTATCATGATTTGGAAGTGTATGAGTGCTGAGAGTTCATGAAAAAGCTACACATTTTGAACAGACAAATAAATTCTAAAGGCACTTGATCCTTTTATGATTTTACCATCACAAGATCTATTTGAGAAATTTTTTATTTTTAACAAGACTGTACATGTTAAAGGTTACCATTGGTTGGCTAAGTATATGGCAAAAAGAATAACTTACATCCATAATATAAACTCAATAATATTTAGCATACAGATTAAGCAAATTCTTATTTTAAAGAATTTTTTTTATTCATTTTTAAATAAGTGCTACTACAGTAAAGTCATATAATCAGCTTTAATACTTCCAACAAAGTACCTATAAAATTTTTAAAAACACATGCATAATATTTACCCAAACTAGGAAAAAAATCCAATTGTACATAATTTTTTTAGCTTTAAAAATATAAATGCTTTTACATATGCAATTGTCCTTTTACTACAATTGCAGCATGACCACTTAAAAGGATTCTATCGTTCACAAGCTGAATGTGTAATTCACCTCCACGGCGTGAGCATTGACGAGCTGAAAAATAGATGCTTATTAAAACATATCAGTGCCACTAATAATTTCAAAATTTTAGATTCTACTGTTATTTCTTTATATTATTTTTCATTATTTTATGATGTAATTACATACTACTAGTATTATGGCAACAATTACAAAACTTTTTGTTTGAATTATCATTAATTTTTTTTTTTTGGAATTACTTGAACATAGTAATATTTTTTATACTAATATGAAGACTTTTCCCCTTATGTCAGGAATGAATCACGTATAATGTTACTGCTATAAAACAAAAATTCACTTAGATATAATTAAACACAACTACTTTTAATCTCCATGTGCTGCTAGAATATTTATGGAAATGTAAATCGCAATAAGTAATAAAAAAGGGAGTACATAATAGTTTAATTTAAAAACACAGTTCATAAAAAAAATGTCTTCATTAAAAAATACTATATACCAACAATTTCAGAAAATCATTAAGCTAGTCCTTTGAAAATTCAAAAGCATACTATATTACAAGTACTCATTGATTTTAATAAATACAAAACTTGGTATTTACTAACATTCATGAAATAGTCAACTATATAAAAATAATATATACTAGGCAATGCAGCATTCATTAGGAAACAAAGCTAGTTATGTTTAAATGTGGTATTCAATTTATCACACACGAGGGAAATTCAAAAAGTAAGGGTACTTTTACAATGTCTCTTTCCAAGGTTTGGCAACAGCACTAATATCCAGCACTGAACGAGGGGCAGTTGGCAACACTTCTATACAATGTGTCACTTGTCTTCCCTTGTAACCCTTGGAGTGTAGCAGCCTGTTTAATCCTGCAGCTCCATTGTCGATTTGCACCTAGGGGGAAAGGAGGGCAGTGATTCGCTTTTTGTTTGCGGAAGGGGTGATACCTGTGCTGGATACCAGACATCCCTTCCATCAACAACTTGTACATTGTCCTTAGTGGCTGACAATCAATGGACTGCACGATCTTTGTCATGACAGTTCTTCCTTGTTTGAAATGCTCTATTCATTCATAGACGTTTCGCGATAAACAGATGGCATCAAACTGCACTTACATGCAACAAACAATTTATACAGGTTTTACACCTTCTGCAAACAAAAAGCAAATCACTGTCCTCCTTTCATTTTAGGTGCAGATCGACAGCTATGAGGGAATAACACTTTTCTCTTGTTGATCCTGCTGTAGGTTCTTACATTAATTCATCACAACCAGGCATATAAGTATTCAATTCATCTTCAGTGGCGAAAGATTTTATTAAGTTTTTAGAAACCACACAGCACACACAATCAAAACCAATATAAAAAATATATTATTATCAAAAATTAAAATATTTGCACGCCATTTTTATATCTGAAGCTACAGGGTGTAGCCGACATTGCTTTCTCCGCCATTGTGGTTCTTTCTCCTTTTCTATTTCCTCCTGATGGCAGCGCCACCTATATAGTTTTGTTTTGGTCCGGAGAATCTTACAGAGGGGAAAAAACTATGTGTAGAACAACACAACAACTATGTGTAGAAGTGTTGCTGATTACCCCTTATTTAGCACTGGATACTAGCGTTGTTGACAAAATTTGGAAAGAGAAATTGCAAAAGTCCCTTTTGATTTTCCCTCGTAAATAAGTATTTTATGCAATATTCTTGAGAGATATGCTTGCACCTGAATTTCAAAAATATATTTAAAATAATTTGAATTTCTGAAATGTTTAACCTCAGCCTGTTTTACTGACTGAAATATCATAAAATCTTAACTACAGAGTTTATGAGAAGTAATAAACATATATTGCTCAAACATTTTGTAGAAAAATAAATCAAAAATTTATTTAGTACTAAAATATTACAATTATCAAAAATATATCATTCATTAAATTGAAGAAAATCATGATTTAAATTCAGTAGACTAATGCATGATAAGATTTAATAATTTGAATTAAGATTGCTGGGGTTTAACAGTTTGTATTGTAATGAATTAACATCAGATACTGTACTTACAGTTGATTTATTCATAAAAATTTATTTTATAAATACATAGTTTCATAAGTTAGAGTACTAGTTGCACATATAATTAGCAATGCAAATAAGTAAATACATGTAATATGCTCAAGAAAGTATAAAATAATTATGTCACTTTATGTCGTAAACATGTCTCCCAATAAATTTGAGAATGATTTTTGTGCCTAGTGTTCAGAAATTTCCATGTTGAATTATTTTTAGCCATACCTCTCAATGTCGATTTGTTACAGTTCAAACAATGTCAGCTATTAGTTCCACTAAATCTCACTAGGACTGAAGTAACATCTGTGATGTTGACATATTTAATACATAAATTCTTACGGTATTATAGCTTCTTTAAGATCAACTCTTCCCATTAATCCATGTGTTTGTCTATGGGAAAATATCAAGTACATTGTTTGACATCCTTTAATTATCATAATGGAGTTTTTAACATGTTTTGTTGGTGGTGGAATGTGAAGAGAACCACATAAGATTTATGTATGGCTGCTGCAAAATCTTCCAAACTCTAAGAAACAAATTTTTAAGTAATCAAATTATGCTTTTATATCTATCAAATGAGTTTAGAAAAAAATTATATCCTAAGGACAGATAATAATTTAAAATGCGATAAATTCTTTTTATATTTGTTTCAAAAGTGTGAATCTTACTTTAAATCTTAAACATGAAAAATTAAGATAGTATTAGTATGAACCGATATATAAACATAAATTTTATAAAATACACAATGAAGTAAATATGTTAAATATATTTCTCCTAAATAACAAGATACTTCGATAGGAGGTTAAAAAAAAATGAAGCAGATGGGGGGGGGGGAGATTTGCTGTACTTTTAAAGAACAAATCAATGTATAAAAATAAAAATTAAATGTTGTTTATATTCTTCTAAAGAAAAAAATATATTCAACATATAAAGATTTAATTTTAAACAATATACACATAAGAAATAATACATATTTTTATTAGTCAAAGACTTCATTTAAAGCATTTTTTTAAAAAATTTAATTGATATTCCTAACAGCCGGATTCTACAAAAAATACCCCTCTCCTGTCAAAAAAGTGTTGATAGAATTTTCTAATTTTTTCAATTATTTTGATGACAAAATTACAGTAAAAATATAAAATCACAAATAAAAGATTACAGTAAAATTCTGAAATTTAACCTTTTTTTCTACTAAATGTATGAACACAAATTTGAAACTGCAACTAAAAGTAAGTCTAAACCTGGAAACTGCTAGTAGGAGATCTCAGAGAAAACAATTTCATCTATCTAAAGTTGAGGAGGAGGGGGCAGGATTCTAGAAGTTGTTGAAATCAATATTTTTAAACAAAATTTATTTTTGAAAGCTTAAGCCACATTTAAAGGAAAGATAAATAAAAAAAAATGAAACTTTATAGTGAAAATCTATAAATTTAATATATATAGCATGCAGTTAGATTATTTACCTCATAATAGATATAGGATACACTTATATATTTGGTAATTAAATAAGCACAAAATACTTAAATCGATTAGTTAAATTTCTAAAAATATATAAAGAACATTTTTAGAGAAGAAATTAAAACAGATCCAAGAATGGAACTTAATTTAAGAATATTACACATTTTTTGATTTTATATAAAAAATATAACTATTTACCATAAAAATTTTTCTTATTTAAAACTTTAGACCAATATGGAGCAAGCACAGAATGAGCAGAGCCTATATTTTAAAAATAAGGAAAATTTCACATTAATTAGTAAAATGCCAGAAAAAAACAGCTTTAAAAATCACATGCAACATTTTATTTTAAAAGATAACTATTAAAATAAAGATACAGGT
This sequence comes from Trichonephila clavata, assembly GCA_019973975.1. NCBI lineage: Eukaryota > Metazoa > Arthropoda > Arachnida > Araneae > Nephilidae > Trichonephila > Trichonephila clavata. The sequence goes on along the minus strand of BMAO01020883.1, from coordinate 53,439 downwards.
CGATAAAAAAGATTGGCTAATTATATAAAGTATTGCACCAGCAGCAATTAACTTATTGTAAAAATAATTGTTGAATTGATAAAATAAAAGGTAATAATATTAATAAAAACATGAATAAATCAGTTTTTGATACAAAAGTTTAAAAGTAAACAATTAATTCAGAATCAATTTATACTATTATCCATTTCACAAGATGCATTATCAACTTCCAAACATTTTGGGATGCAAGAACTAAATATTGGATTTAAATGAACCATTCAGGAAAATATTTTAAGCATTCTAAAAAAATGCATAAATATTGAATTCAACAAATTTTTTGTAAACAATACTAATTCACCTTTAGCAAAATTACTAAGAACAATTAATAATTTGTAAATCTATCAATAAAATTCTTGTTATATTCCATATATATTTGGAGAGAATTGTTAATCATACATCTAATATCCCATGCATCAAATAAGTTAAGAACAAATTATATTTACAAAAACCTCCAAAAAATACAGTAATCTTTTTGCTTCTACTTATTAGACCTCTATAAATCATTCTTATATCATAAAACTACTTAAAAAGCATTAATTGTTATATTTTAATGAGTATATTTTAACAACTACTGTTATTTTTTATCCCAACTATTTTTTTATTTCTCATTCCCACTAAATAGAATAAATTTTTTTATTAATTTACTAATTATATTAAGTAAACAATACTAATTCACCTTTAGCAAAATTATGAAACTACTTTTTTTCTGAGAAATATAATTGTATTCTTCAAACAAAACAGTTAATTTTGTCAGAAAATATTATTTAAACCTTATGTGTATATTTGTGTGCTCATCAATAATATAAATTACTTTAATCCTTAAATACTCTGATGTTTAAAAATGTGTAAAATGGAAATTATTCACAAAATCATTAACTTTTTTAAAAACTAAATTAGAAGCATTATACCTGTAACAGGATCTTCAGATATTCCAAACCATGGAGCAAAATAACGAGAAATGAAGTCATAACTCTTTCCTTCCTCATCAACACAGTCTTTGCCTGATCCTTTTAAAGTCACAATAACACCTTTAACATCAGTCGATTCTGCTCTCATAAGTTCATCATCATTTGTCTTTATAGCTTCCAGATCTTTCCTAAAACATAATCATGAAAATACAAATAGATATCATGTTGTAAATGTTTTGATATATTTTTTTTTAAATTTCTTTAACATTAATACTATTGGATTGTTTGGAAAGTAATTTCACCCCCCCCCCTTTTGGGGAGAAGGTAAAAATGAAAGACAATTTTCTAATGGTGTATAAATATTTTATTGAATTTTATATTTTCCATTTTGATCCTATACTTTTGCCATTCTTTTAATGTAGTATTATTTCATGCTTGTAAGACTTTTTATCTTTGCTGGTAAAAAAAATAATTCAAGTCATACTTGATTATTCACTTCTTATTTGTCTCATTCTAAATTTTTTTTATATTCATAAATATCAGATACCAATAAACCATTTTACACTACTTTTTAATAAAAACATGATGAGAATTAAGGGTACAGTTTTGAATCGACGGTAGCTTAGATTCGAAGAAATACGCTAATTTAAGTTTGCCACTAGCAACAAAGAATATATACTTTAGAAAGAAATGCATACAAAAAGTATTACTCTAACACATAATTGAAATTTTTACAATAAAAGTTAATCAAAATTACTTTCCACTCTAATAGATTCAAAATATAAAGACTTATTCTAAAAATGCTAGTTATAATTTCTTTCAGCTTCTGAAAAATATATGGGCACCAAAAATTTAAGCCAAAGCCTTCAATTCATGTTCACTTGCACTAAGATTAATATTAAATTTCCATTATAGAAAATAAGAAACAATAAGATGGTTTCATAACTACATAAATGCAGTACTGTATTGTTTTACTCAATTTCACAAAAATGAATACATGTGGAACTCCAATTCAAAATATTACAATAATGAAAAATAAAAGACTTGAAATTTATTTTGAAAGAAATGAATTCTTGCGAATTTTAAAATGTACATATTTTTATCATGTACACAATATGGCATAACATGACCATTTTTTAAAAATTCATTTTTGTTTCCCAAATACATTTTCAGTAACTTTCTCATTTTTCCTTTACAGCTAAATCTTGAAAGTGTTTATTTTTTAAAACCTGATTTTCCATGGAATTTAAAGAAAATGAATAGATCAGCTAAGTGAGTGAGCGAATAACAATGTTGCATTTTTCAGTTACTCAAGGGCATGTAGCAATGACCTCGTAATGTGTGACCTCGTAAGTTTGAACCATGGTCAAGTGACAAGAACAACACACTCTTCTCTTAACTCTCCACACCACACCCACAAGAGGAGGTTTGAGGTTCTGACATATTTAACATGCATCGTCCCCCTGCATAGTGGGTCTTCAACAGTACTAGGCTCAAACTCATAAGCCCAACCACAAATCTGTTACCTTGACCCCAAAGAATCGGCTAAGGAAGTAGTTTGATTTATAGTTCTTAAACCAAGCAGTGATGACCTTTGGAATGTGACAAGATGTACAGTCTTGTAAGAAGACAAAATCATGTTTAAACAGACTTTCCAATGAAAAATTTACATAATGTTCAAGAACCTACACATATATACTTTGGAATTTAGCACACCTACCAAATACAGTTTTTGTAAGTTCTTGTAAGATTTATTGTTCACTCAAAAAATATCCATGTAAAGCAAAATTTTGCAATTGTATTCACCTTTACCTTCCCAGTTTTAATAAATAAGACTTAACGAAGAATAAATATATTCATTTTCTAACATTATAGGTGGATCTATAAGGGGTAGTTGTATACAAATATCCAATATTTTTTTTTATTCAAAAGAAATGTTTATTTTATTCAAAAAAAATTAATGTCAGATTTTTTTTTAAAGAAAATTTGGGTATTATGGATGACTGAAGATTTGTCCTGATGATGCTGTTCTTGCTTTGCAAACACTTATTTTGAATTTATAAGCATTATTTTTTGTTCTTACTCCATAATATTACTTCATAATTTGCGATTAGAATAATAATATCATGAAAATAGCAAATTAAATAATTACAAAAAATTGATAAAAAGCACAACTTCTCCCTTTTTAAAAAATTCAAGCCTAATGTGCAAGTGAACATTTATTTGAATTTTTCTTTTACTGAACTGGGTAAAAAGCAACGATCGAGAAAGAAAAAATTTTGGCCCATTCTACTTATGTATTTATACATGTACTACTGGTATATACCTGTTTATCCCCAAGATAAATTGAAAAATTAAACAATACAGTTGGAAGGATAAAGAAGTTTTTAATGAGTTAACTTTACGTGAATTGCAAATTAAATAAAAAAAAAGCTTTCTGCATATTTCAGCTGAACAAAAAGACTATATTTGCTGAATTTTAAGTAAGTAGATCTAATAGCAGATAAAAAGGATGTTTTTTTAAAATATTTATAATGCCCGGAACTCTCTTGTGAGTCGATTTTTGAAAACACCTTCCTAAGCTGACCTCTGCTCAGCAAAAGTAACACATTGTTACAAATTTTGTGTAATGAACGCTTAAATTAGAGTATAATTTATATCTGGATGAGGATTATTTGGGGAGCTGCTACAAAGTGGATAGCACAAAAACCACAAAAAATACATATACATGCTAATTTTCGTCAGTGATCGGTTGAACGGTGTTGGAGTTCATATTTTTAAGCATCCATCTATATATATATATAGATTAGAGGAGCAAGACTAAATTTAATACCAGTACCTTAATTTTTTTTTTATAAAAATAAGAAAAGCATATATTTTTTCTAATTAAAAATTGACATTTACCTAGTGACACTGTCACTAAGGTGAATCAAAAGTTTTTTTGACTCAGATAACACAGTGTTTTGAACAGGTAAATCCTTAACAAGTACCTGCAAAAGAAAATATGAGAAGCATTTTTAAGAAGAAATAATTTTTAAAATGAACCCTTTAAAATAATATTTTCATCATCTATGATTAAATTTGAAGTTTATCAAATTAAAAAAAAAACTTTATTTACCTTGATTACTTCTTCATACTTTCCAATCACCTGAAATAAAAGTTACAGTTGTAAAAATGAATATAAACAAACAAAAACAGTAACACATAATACTGAAAATACATTATACTGCTAAAAGTAATAGTTTAAATGCTAATTGATATTCTTTTTGCCACATTAAGCACATGAAACATAAAACGGAATATTTTTTTAAAGTAAATTACAGCTTAAATCAATCAACTGAAATACTTTACAATAATGTTTTAATTACTAACTATAAATTTTTTTTGAAAAACTTCTTAAATTTTATTTTTATTATATTAAATATTTTGGATTAATTATAAATTAATAAAATACATTCACATGATTGCAATGAATTCAAACTGAAAAATTAATGAACTTTTTTTTAAATACATGAAATACTAAATTAACTATGAAATCACACATTCCAGACTGATTCAAAACTATTTTAGCAAAATTTCTTTAAGTTCTTCAATAAGCTGCAATTGTCAAGAGAGAATTCTACGCATTCCAATAAAATCCCATTTATGAATATATAGCATTTTATTTCCAAAAATATTTTGCATTAGTTTTGAGAAATATATTCATTGTAGATTTTTAATAATTTAGCTAAAAAGGAAAAAAATATTTGAAACACTACACAGTATATTTATTTATCACATATTTAAATCTAAAAGTTATAAGAATTCTACATATTTACTAGAATTATTGAAAATATTTATTCATATGCTTTTAAATTACACTTGATAGTATCATTTAAGCATATTGATCTTGACTTGGGCATATATGATTTGAACTGCCCATCTGTTGGTCTACAGACATACCTTGTAGCATATTTAATAACCAGATTGAAAAGGAATTTTACTTACAGCCAGATATTAGCTGTTTATACTCATCATAGCAAGTTGGATTTGCATGCGAGAAGATCACCACACATATTTTTTCCAAGAAAGTCTTTTTACTAATGACCGACTTTATGAGTGATGTTTAGAAAAGGTTGTTTTTAACCATTAATGCAACTGATACACATTACAGTGAACTGAACCCCCATCCCTCCCCTTTCCTTTTTGATTCCTGAGAAAGAAGCTCTTTTTTAGCTAAATAACGGGGAGTTCAAACAAATATATATTTCCATTTGAACATTTCTTTTAAAAAAATCGAAATTACTATATTTAAAAGATTTGTTGTTCATGCAAAAAGATCAAAAAACACTTTTTTTTTGTAAAATTATTATGTACTAATATTTATTCAATTTTACCTTTTCTTAATTAGTTGTATTATTCTGTACTTGGAAACAGCAGGAATAGAAGTTTTTTTGTACAAATATTAATTTATTATACAACCCCTTTTTCAGCTACTTTACAAAAATTAACAAATTTATTGTTCGAACGCAATGATATTTCCCATCATTTTTGAGAGAAAAAAAACATTAAGACATCTTTATGAGAAGAGAAAGCTTATTAGGCTAAAAATCTCACTTGGAGTACCAAATAAGCGTAACATTCAACACCTTTTCTAGTAATAATTTTGTTACTTTTAGCCATTTTTCCCCACTCTTCTGGGATTAACATTCACCATTCAAAAAGTACATGAAAACAAAATAACTTAGTGCACAAGTAAGAATGTCTCTGCTTTTATAGCTATCTGACTATGTCATGAATAATCGCATGAAAGGAAAGCACAGCATTTAAATGATCTCATTATGCCTGAATGCCACATTCTTTTTAACAATTTGTTTCCTATTTACTAAGGTTTGTAAATTAAAGGTAAAAATCAATAAAATTACAAAACATTGCAAATTTTTCTAATATATAAATATATGCGTGTGTTTTGAGCTTTTTGCACAAACAATAAATACTTTCAAAATCCAGATTTATGTTCTTCCCTCCAACTTCTAATATCCCCAAACTTCACGTTTGAATCAATTGTGTTATAGTATTGGTAAGTTATATAATTGAAAAAAGTAATATAAAAAAAAATTAAAGTCAATTCCTACTTTGAATGGATGAATAGAAAGTATTTTATAAATGATTAAAAATTTGAACAAGATATATATATACATAGATATAAATAAATATATATATATATAGAGAGAGAGAGAGCTAATAGTAGGAATTGAAAAGTGACAAAAATATCAAATTTCTCCATCTTCCAAAACTTTTAAGGAAACCGTGTGAGGGAAAGATATTTTATTTGAACTTCTTAGGTAAGTGGCAACTTTTTTAATACATAGCAATTGAAAATGAAAAAAAAAAAAATTATTGGTTCACCTTAATATGCATCTCCTATTGTACTGAGTATCATTTGAAATATTTTTCTTTGATGTCATAAGTAATTCCTTGTTTAGAAGATGTGTCTATTTGACATAAGTATCATAGCTGTTTACATTACAAGTTGTGATTTAATGAGTAAAAAATCAACTAAGGTTATTTTGTTAAAAAAAAAAAATAATTCTTTTAATAAATAAGCATTGAAAAAACATCAGAATTTTAGTTTATTTTCAAAATACGAAAAGAGATATAAAATAAAAATGCTAACTGGATTAATTTGGTAAGCAGGCAAATTAATTTCTATTTCATTGTTTTGTAGTTTTTTTGCAGTCAAAATGCCACTAACAGTCTCGAATTCCAGAACTTCTGATTCATTGTCTAAAATAAAATAATATAAATAAAAAAGGTTGCTTGAACATGAATTGAAAAAAAATATTATTTACAATAGTAGAAAATCAAACACGTGAACTAAAAAATCAAATGTATATAAAAAAACATATTTAAAACATACATATAAAAAACAATCCAAATATCTTATTTACATATGTTATAATTTTTTTTAATCAACTTCTAATTTATCAATTACTTTTGATGCTGCTTAAATAATTATTTATTTTTCTAGACTTAAAATATTAATTTTTAAAAATGTCATATTTAATTTCAATAATTTCAAAAAAAATTTAATACAATGCTATAAATAAATACTTAGAAATTATAAATTAGACCAAACAATATGAAAGACAAAATAAACATTCCGTATCTTTCTTATATTACATCATTGCATTTTTAAATTCATTATTTTTTCTTGGGAAGTAAATATAAATGTTACTTTTTACAATTTATGATATATAAAGTAATCCATTTTTCTTGAAGTATTTTCCTAGTTACTTAAAAATTATTTAACACATTGTTTATCATTGTAAATAATTAAATCAATAATACAATAATGAATTGATATAAATTTACAATGATATATGTATGTGAGCATGCAAGAATTTTTTCTTAAAAATCAATATACACACCAATATAAAAATAAATAAAAATTATTCCTGTAATTAGAGGTTTAAGTTTTATTTTAATATTTTTTTCAAAGTTTTGACTTATTGCTTTACTACATATTTAGTGAAAAATACTTTTTAAATTTGTGTAAAGACAATTTTTTAGAAACCTTTCATTAAATATTTATGTTTTTTAAAAGTCATCATATAAAAAATGGAACATAACCATATGTTATTATGCTGGTTGACTAATATCGAATTTTTCATTTTTATGTAAATAGTCAATTCTTATAAAAACTTCATTGCATCTTTTTTTTAAAAAAAAAAAAAATGATGTGTGTGTGTTTATTCTATAATTATGCAGTTTTAAAAATCAAAGAGGCATTCTTTTGCTATATCAAAGTGCTTCATTAATAATTAGAGGGCCTGGCAATGCTTCACTATTGCTAAATTTGGAATACATACATGAATTTACTTATGCATGATAATTTGTTTTTGTCTTATTTTTTATTCTTCCACAGCTTGTTAAAATATTGGGTGTTTTTTTTAGCATTCGGGAATACAATTTTATTGTACTTCATTAACTTTTTACAATCAGTATCTTGCAATAAAATGCTTTTTGAAAAAGATTTTTTGATGTTAAATGTTATTAAAATACTGTGGTACAATGTTAATAATGAATTTTAATATTTGCCTTTTGTTTTATATAATATTTCAAATTTTGTAAGTCAATCAATAAATATTTTCGAATCAAAATGAAATGTATTAATCAGCATATTTGCTAAATTACTTGTTATATGCCAAACATAACAAAAAAAATTTACAATATCAATCCAATATTAATTTTAATATCAATTTATAGCTAAAATTTTATAAGAATTACATAAATTTATATTACTAAAATATTTATCTTCAAAGTAATTGTAATAATATTGGATGTACATGTTTATTGATTTTCTTTCTTTCAAGTTAAAACACATATCAGTTTACACGCACAAGAGAATACAATGATTCCCAACCTATGGGTTGCAGACTGGACCATGGATCAAATGGTACCAGGCCGCCCAAGGAACATTAAATTATTTCCATTTCATATTAAATAACCTTGTATTCATTTTTAGTGTAACTGTATTTTATTCTGAAGACATATTTAAATACAACTGAATTAAAATTATTAGATCAAAACAATTTAAAATATAAAAACCAAACCCTTCCCCTCGCAGCAGGCCACTGTAAAATTATCAAATGTTAATCCGTTCACAGCAATAAAATGGTTGGAGAGCACTGGTACAACTGATTCTGAGAAAAACTTGGATTCTCCAAATTCAATCCACGTACTTGAAATGCTTGACACTAATTTGTTTATCATTGTTGCAAAAGTCAGTTGAATAAGAATTTCATATTTATTAGAATCATTGGTATGCATGTTAGCAGCACATCCCCTTCAAAATTGCTAGTCAAAATTGTTGCTTCAATGGCATTAACAATTTTTTACTATAGAGAAAGACTTGGTATTATTGGAAAGATAGAACAAATCAATGTTTCTAATAATAATACTAGGAACACCAATCTTCATATAATGACAACCTGATTCCTTTGATTATATCAAAGGAATTCAGAACTCAGATAGATAATTTACTAATTTATCTAGATTCATAATAGTATCTACTGATTTTTAAGTAGTAATAATGAATGTTGATATTAATCACATATGTAGCAATGTTTTTCACAACTAATAGCTCATGTTCACATAACTAGTGATGACTTTTGTAATGTTGTGTCATATCTGGATATACACATTGAATCAATTCTTTTGAGTGCATACTATAAAAATTGGAAGTTTTGTCAAAAGCCCATAAGGAGGCTGTGGCAAACTTCAAACTGCTAACAGGCAATGATTGCATGGAACATCATCTTAACAAAATATGCATCCTTCCATTTAGTATATGACAAATTTGTAATTTGGGTATCATGAATGCCAGAGCATCTTCTTATATACCCAGAACCAGATAAAGAGTCTCAAAAACGTGGTGAAATAAGCAAACTATACTGGAATGCCAGAACTTTCATGAACTTCTTGTAAACACTACATCTCTTATGCTCCTTTTTTGTTCAAATTTTTAACTTTTTACTTTTGTTCCCATGTTAATTTGTCCTGGTTCTTACTTTAAATGCTTTTTTTTATTACTGTTTATCATTGTTCTTGTGTGATACTTAAGCTGTTTTATAAAATTTGGATTGATCCTTCGAATACAGCCATATGTAACAACTATAAAAAAAAAACTGGTTGATAATTTAACACATCTTGCTAATTTATCAATTATAATTTTGAGATTTCCAACATTTAAATATATATATTCAAACCATTCTGCAGAAGCATCACTTTGCAATTAAATATGTGTGTGTTTCTTTTCTCAATTTGTTAACATATCTTCACAAATGTGATGCTTTCAAAATTGCTGGAATTGAATATGGTAGAACAAGTAATATCTAACAAAGTCACCTAGTATTAATATTAACACACAAATGAATAGCTGTTCATTTTCACAAAAATCTTGTAGTGTTTGATCCAATGCTTTCAATTTTTTTAAATAATTTATTGGATACTTGTGTCATATAAATAACTTTTATTGTTGCAGTACTTTACTCATTAACAATGTTTTTGAATAGGTTTCAATATAGTATATATTTGAATTCTACAATTCCAAATGATGTAATTGCCAATGCAACAATATTTTGCGAATGTCTGGTTGCCAATATCAACAAAATGAGAAATTTTTTCCAGTGCTATCTGGTGCATTCAAGAAATATATTTCAATACTTTGATCATTTGTTGATGGCATCATTATATAACAAACTTATTTTTGATATCAAAGTAATATTTGATTGCACAAAAACAATCAATTCATACATGTCAAAACTTTGTTCAGGATGCAATTCACTACCAAATATGTCATTTACCAGCCAATTAAGTGATGTCATTCCCAGCTGCCCTGATTTATTCATAATTACCAAACATTGTCTTCAATCAAAACCAGTGCATAATTACACATTTCCAGAGTGAATTGCATGTCAATTTAAACATATTCTACATAGTTGAAGCAAAATATCATCAATAATAAAATTCTAATATTTTCTCCACAATTCCTTTTAATCTGATGGTAAACATGTAATTATTATTACAAATAATGTATGTATTTGATTTGGTTTAGTAGAAAACAACACACCAGCAAGTGAATTTTTTAGGTAAATTCAATCTGTGACATCCTTCATCATGTATTGCATACAATTATAAATTGTTCTTGAATTCTGAAATATTGGTCCATGAATTTTAACCAATAATAATATTCTGCATGATTTGGATAGGCAATGTAAAATCTCCCCAAAGCTTCTGTTGAAAATAAATCTTGTTGGCCTTCAAGTGTTTTTCTTCGTTTGCATCATTGAAAAACTTTTTGATGCAATCCAAATAAAATATGTTAACAGTTCAGAATATAACAATATTTTGCAAATTTATCAGTTTGCCATGATGAAAAAAAAATCCAGTTTATGTTGTTGGTGGTTTTGCTGCTTCTCACATCAGACATTTCCTGGTGTAAAGCAAACATTACGATTTTTTAGAAGAATTACCAAATGAACAATTGTTGAATGTTGTTGTGAATTTCTGCAACACATTGACGATGATCATGAAAAGAAAAAAAAATGCAATTTTCATTTAACTTGGTAGGAACCACATTATCTATAAGATTTCATTCAAATTACTTTCAAAACACACCTGGAACTAACAACAACAAATTGTGGCATTTTCAGCAAAATCCGTAAAGTAGTTTTTGAGTTACGTTGGTTAGACATATATAAAAAAGGTGTTTATTTATGCAGATGTGAATATATGAACTTTTTGTTATAGAACAATGGGCTAAATTCATGTAACGTCATAATCACACAATAATTTTAAACCACGTGCTTTTAGCCAATCAAGTTCAAAAACACATGTGACGTCATAGTCACGATAAATGCAATTATCTATTTTCAGCAAATCAGTTCATGCACTTCGTTGTTGCCAAATTACACTTTTTACAGAAACTTTTTTTTAAAAAAGAATTAATATTTGTCACTTTATTTAAAAGTACATGTATAAAACAAGACTTTTTTTTCTTTTATTTTAAAATTTTTTTGCAGAAATTTCTTTTTATAACTCTTGAGCATTGTTCAGTCCGCGTAATTGTATCTATTTTTTGTCGTGCATGCCATCCACTGATTGAGCACCTCCGCCAATGTTTTGATGTAACCCTCCGCACCAGTTGTTGTTGTAGCTTCTATCTTGGAACAGCGTGCAAATAGCACCGTCTCGTAAATAAACAATATATAGTCCAATAGTAACATCATTATTGAATAACTCGAACCAGCGTTCATGAACATTTGACTAACAACATTACAAGCATCTTTACTCAATTATGCAATTTGAAATTTTACCTAAGTTTTACAAATAGAATAAAAAATATGAGCTAGTTTATGGTCCATTTTGAATTCAATGTAGAACACGTGTTTATATTATCATGTGACCGTCATGAATTTAGTCCATTAGAATACATGGCAAAAAAAAAAATGTTTATACATCACTACTCTTATGATTATTCTTATTTGAGTTTGATCATTGAAATACAAAGTAAAAAGCTACTTTGTTTTTATTTTTAGCTACTTCATTCCAGAAAGCAAGATTATACAAATAAAAATACTCATAGTATGTAATCAATACATTAATTTCAAAACAAATGACTGAAATAACTCACTACATTCTGTGAATAAAACAGCCGCAGTAGCTAAAGTAGCATGGCCACACAAAGGTACTTCGCATAGAGGAGTAAACCAATTAAGAGCAAAACGTTTACCTGAAAATAAAATATAAAAACCTTAGCAAAATTATTACACTATCAAATTAAAAATTTCCATAAAAAGTATGTAGATAATTAGTACATGCTTTTAATATATCCTTATAACTACAAAATTAAAAATGAAGCAAAAATAAATGTGTAGACATAAAAAATACTGGATATGCAAGCTTTATTAAACATTATAAATACCCAGTACAATAAATGTGCTGGAAATTTTTCTCTTGCATAAAAAATTGTATCTCAACATTTCATCAAGTTTTAAAAGAGCAAAGTAATTTTTAACATAAAATTTTTTGACATAGTAGTAAAATATATATTAGAAACTGAATAAACAAATTTTACTGACATAATGGTAAAATACATAGCAGAAACTGAATAAACAAAGTTTTCATAACATATTAAATCATAGAAAAATCCAAAATGATGTACAAAAGGAAAATTTCATTATTCTCATTTATATTTACAAAATAAAAATCAACTTCAACTAAAACCAAACTGGAAAAAACTAACACACCAGTTAAAGTGAAATGCAGGATACCTCTTAGTGTGATTGGCAACCTCTAAAACTATCTTGAAAAGTATTGAGAGTCATTAGAAACTAACACAATAGTATTGACATATTAACAATGTAAAAAATATATTTTAAGGTTTTTTCAAAAAAAAAATAATTGGATTTAGATTAATCAAAGAAATATTTTTAATGTTATAAAATAGGAACTGTACCACCATTTCAAAAATACTTCTTTTTTGTAAGAATTCAATTTTTCTTTTTAAAGCAGCAATACAGATGTAAAATTGTTCACTTATATAAAATAAAAAATTCTCACTTTATCATATGAATTCCAAAAGGTTTTAATAGAATTGATATTCACATCAGTTTAATTCCTTTTTTTGAACTCAAAGAAAGAGTCCTTTTCTCTGGAACATCAATCTAAGAAGAAATGAAATCAGCTAACTTTCCAAGCTCAAGCATTCATTATGATTAATATCTGGATCATACTGGATTTTCTTTTTTGAATACAGACCTCCTATTAGGATGTTATTTCAATATTATGTGATATTAAGCCTTTGACTGCAGTGCTGTAGGGTCTGGCTTCGAATCCTGGAGAAGGAAAGGGCATTCATAAATGTATAGTGAATGTGCGGCATGGGGACATTCTAAATATTCATTGAGTTGCAAGGCCTCAAGATGTTGGTGGAAGGGGAAGAGAGTTGAGAGACCCCCTGACCACCCTCCAGGGCATTCTCCCTCAAAATCAGAGTAGAACTGAGCCAAATCGTACTGTCACCTGCATGGTGCTCAAAGCTGCATCTAACAACAGTCGTAAATCTTGCTCTTTGGCATAACCACTTCAATTGAGTGGCATTAGAAGTAACACAACAGCAACCCTATTATATTATTTATTAAGTAATTTTTTCTATTGCTAAAAATTATAAACATGAATGTAATTGATACTTCTGAGAGAGAGAACATTACTTTTTACAATAATTAATAAAAGAAACATTATCAAAATTAAGAAATGGGAATTTGAATTGCATTAATTAATAAACATAATGTATTAGAAGTCAAATTCTTAAACTTTTAAAGAATTATGCAATGATTTCTCTGGAAAATTGCCTTTCTTTCAAAATGCATTTGCCATTTTAAAATGATGAATAACAATCAAGGAGAGAACCCATGTGACTTGATTAAAATAGTTCTGCATTACAATGCATTAAAGTTACCAAAAATAAAATTATTACCACATCATGAAACCTGAAAATTTCTCCGAATCTGAGAGAGGGATACCAGATTATTTACTTTAGCCAAAGGATCTAGACTCATCTATATTGAGAAATTTATGTGATTCATGTGATGGTCTGCGTGATACCATAAGATCTATGATCTTATGGTATATAGTAAACATGAATAAAACAAATATCTATTCATAAAATGGTAGAATCTATAGAAACATGCATAAGCATGTAAATATAGAAAGTTAGGTCTCATTTCTATAATTGTTATTTCAATACAAAATAAATCAAATTGTTTACTTAATAAAACCAATGGAACTAGTTTGATATCCCGGGGCAAGACGCCAAGCGCTGCTTGGCGTGATCAAGATCACGCCAAACAGGGGTTGTTGTCGCTGGAACGGAATCCAAGGTGGCGTCGTCCGTTTCTTAATCGGGATCGAAATGAATGGAGGAAAAAACAAGATGTGCGACGATAGTTTATTTTGCGAAAAAATAATGTGGATGAAAATCGAAAAAATAACTATTTGATTAATATAGAATATTACTTACTTTTCTGGGTGTGGAGAACAGTATCCGAAGTGATGAATACTAGGATTTTTTTTTAAACAGGAATATGAGGGGTATTGTAACAGAGTACGCAAGGTAAGTAAATGTAAGCATGATAAATAAATTTGTGGGGATAGAGAGAGGAATGTTAAAAAAAAGAAATTGTTAAAAGTACAGAAATAACATGTTTAAAGAACCCCCCCTCCAAAAAAAACTGAGTAAGAAGGCGGAGAAATAAGGAAAGTGGCTGTTGTGAATTTTACGAAAGGTTATGAATTCGATTCCTCGACTCCCCCTCCTGAAACGATTTGCCAGTCAGCCCAATTAATATTTCTGACAAGATCAAGGAATTTTATGAAAGGGTCCTGTTTCAGTGCGAAACAAATTTTCCTAAACATGAACCAGGCGATGTATCCTTCAAATCTCCCTCGTCGGTTGTTTTCTGGCAAGGAAGCTTTGAAGTGGCGCCAGGTAACTTCAATAGTGTTAATATGTGCGCCGGTCTCAGAATCAACGAATTCGAGCGAATGGTTAACTGTAAGGTGATTATAACCTCTTTCGCTCAACCTTTCGTAAGATTTCCAGCAATCAGATATGACAGTTGTTCCTGGTTCGATCCATGATTCGATAAGGCCGAGAAGTGTTTCTGCCGTCCTGTCGTGAACTGCAACCAGGAAACAGCGTCCCGTCTCGCGTTCGACACCGCCAAAAACCCACTGTTCTTCAACGAAATGACCCCTATTATATTTTCTTTTCTCAATCTTGCTTTCATCGACTTCAACCGTTTTACCCCCTCCCCCAAGCTTCTCTGTGTTAACAACAATGTAATCTATTAACACATCGGATGCATAGTTGCGCCAATCGGCAACAGCCTGCGAAAAAATTCCGAGTTCCTTATGAATCTGAGCGAACGAGGAACGTCTGAAAAATTCATACATCAGAAGAAGAATGGTGGAAATTGGCAATTTGCTGCCGGAGAAAAATGAATTGTACCGGATTGTTTTTTTATTGCGGCAGCGCGAATTTGCACCTGAAGAGCCGCAGTAAAAAACTCGACCATCAAATTTCAGTGATTTATCGTAAATAACTTTCATATCACGGCCACATTTATCACATTGAATGACGGTCGAAATCAGCGAAAGCTTACAGAGGAAAGAGAAAAGAAAATCCTGACTTTTTAAAAATAAAGTGGACCAAAAGTGTGAATTTGGAACACCTTTTGGTCCAAAGTAATTGAAAGAGCAGCCCTTATATTCCGTGAATAAAAGGTCCTGGTACTCACCAATAACACTGTAAATATCCATTTTAGAAGTAGAATAGCAGGTGAAACACCGGAGTAGAACAGCAGTTGAAGAATGAATGCATTGAAAATGGTTTAATTTTAAAATAATTCGAATTAAAAGAATGATAAATTAAGAGGGTTACCGCGAGCAAAAAAAAAAAAAACCAATAAGAAGGAACTATTTTGAATTAAAATCGTCTGAAGTTAAGAAGATTTGCGCGCAATAGAAAATAAACCAATTAGCTATTTAGAAGTAAAATCGTCTGAAATTAAGAGGAATAGCGCAGAAAAAAAAGAAACCAATTAGAATTAACTATAAGAAACGTCATCACCATGGAAACCACATCAGCCAACGAAAGAAATATCAAGGTAACCACATTGTAATGTTATCGCCCATCTTGGCGAACATAAACAACAACTTGGCGACTTGCCCCGGGATATCAAACTAGCAGGAAAGCATTTCCTAGAATAATAAGTTTGAACATTTAAAACTATAAAGTAAACATTGCAATTTTAATAACTGAAATTTTTTTTAAATGGTACAATTTTTCATTCAATTAAAAAAAAATCAATTAAAAGTTAGCATGTGAATAGAACTGATGATGATTAACTATTAATAAGCAGAATTTCCATAACAAAAATATTAAATTGCTATTTAATAAGGCAATTTATAAATAACGTAAAGCTTAAGATAAAAACATGTACCCTTTTGAAATGTATCCTTTTCTTTAATTATTTTCACAAAGGCAGTTTCTGAAAGGTTCATTTCAGATGCAATTTTCTGTCTTGTTTCATTGGTAATATCCTACATATATATAACAGAAGTAACTTATATAAAAATTTAGAAAAAAGATATTTAATATTGAAGATTTAAAGAAATTAAATACAATAGACATTAAATGGCAATATTTATGAAAGTAAAACAATTAATTGCTACATGTAGGAGAGACATAAATTAGTATATAGAAAGGATTTAAAACATATGGATCATCCTTACTATTGCATTATGACTTCATACATTAACAACAGGTTTTTGAGATAGTTCTACTTATTTTTTAAGAGAGACCCTATCAATATATAATAATAGAAGTATTTATACATATATTTTATAGTTTCTCAACAGACATTTATATTTCCTAAATGAAAACTACTTTTTTCCTTTTCAATTTATGAATTTATCATAGAATTAAAAAAGTATATATTCTCTTAAGAAACTAAATGAAAAAGCTTTTGAAAACTTGGAATGAATCAATGTACAAAAAGTAAAGTAATTGTTCAGTTTGGCTCATCTTTCATTGCTTAAAGAAATAGAATTTTTTACATATTTAGAAATTTATTAAATATCTATACATTATAAAATTTAAGAACAGATTAGAATCTTTTCATGTGACAAAAACGTATGAAACATTTGAAAAAATCAATATTATTTTTAGATATTGAGAAATTCAGATAAAATATAAATACCATAAAATCCAGTGTATAACATGCACTTTTAACACAAAAAAATAGATCGAAATTTACGGTTGCATGTTATATGCCACGAATAAAAATGATAGCTTTAAAAATAAATTAAAAAGATAGATTAGTATAAAAAATAGACTACAACATACATCAAAATACTTTTATTTAAAAGAAATGACATTCCTTATGAACTTAAAGGGTTTTAGTTCTAGAAGTATACTATTATTCAAAAGCTTATGATAATAAATAGAATAAATGACTTCAAAACACAAGAGAAATGCACACATACATTTCAGGTTTTTTAGTAAAAAAAGGGGTACACATTATATGGCGAATGTACCTTAAAATTAAAAAAAAATAAGTTTGAAAGTATAGGTGCACATTATATGCTGGATTTTACAGTACTTATTGCCATCAATACCCCCCCCCCCCATAAAACAGAAGTTCCTAAATAACAACTAATTAAAAAGATTTTCTAAATTCATTCAAAATATACCATAATACCATTCTGACATATCAAATTAAACTTGCTATTTCAAATCAGTTTAAAAAAAATAAAGTATGCAGATTCTGTAATGGATATTGTATAAAATATACCAGTCATAAGGACCAAGAAAGCACACCAAATTCTACCACTGTGTTTGTAATTAATGTACACAACCAGATAATATGTTCATGTTGACAACAACTCAGAAAAGCACTCATGAACTCTTTGTTGGCACCACCTGAGAAGTACTTTGAAGTATATAAAATTTAAATAAAAATTATAATGTGGTTTAAAGAAATTCAAAATGTAAAAAGGAAATTCTCACAATGCTTGACTTCAGATATCTAAAATAATACACAGAAATTACAAATATACAGAAATTTTAAATATGACAGTACTTATAAATAAGGTAAGTGAATACTTACATAGTTATATGGCAACAAACAGACAGCTGCACCATTTCCACTGAAAGGTTTTCTGGTAAAAGCATCAGCAATATAAATAGGTAAAACATTTAATTTCCCTGAATTTAAATTAGCCATTCTGCAACAAAAGCAAAGATACAACTGATTTTATAAGAGAAAAATAATTCTTCAATAATATTCAGCTTGGATAACGATATCACTTTACTTGTAGGACATAACTGATAAACCAAGAAAAGAAAGATTATTTCATGGCCAAGGAAAAGATAAAATCGAGTTCTATGAATAGAAGATAATTTCAGATCAACTGTCACCATTGATTGACTGGCTAGTAAGGGATGTACAGCAACACAGGATATATCTATTTTTTAATAAAAAGTATTTTAAATTAAAAAATATCAAAGTGTTTCACCATTTCTGTAAAAAAGCTGTAATATTGATTTATTGGTCACTGCTTTATCCTACATATCTCTAAAAATTATGGTGTAGTGGGATAAATTTTAAGAATACGGCAGATTGTTTCAATGACGTATTTTCCATCACACTTCAAATTATGATGCTGTGAGTTATATGTATTAGATACTGTATATTGTCCTGTAAATTAAATTTATGTACAGGTTCACAAGTGATGATCATTTTGCTGAATAATCGAGTACTCTTCTGCTTTTAGTTCATTTAGAAACGATACCTATGATCAGAATTTACCCTAAAATTTTAACATTGGGGGAAAATCGAAGAAAGGAAGGGAGAACTGAATGATTTTCACAGTAGTTTAAAAAGGGAAGAAATTTCCATTTCGTTCTTATTTGAAAGTAGACTGGAATTGTCGCCAGAAAGGAAAAAGTCCACAGGATTTCCATCAAAAAGACCCTTTCCTCACTAAACTGCAATTCGAATTTTTTTGATACCATACTGTTTTTAATAAGATTTGAAATCACGTCAAATAAGAGTAACAGCCAATAGTTTTCTCAGTTCCGTTTTCTACACTTTGGATGATGCCAATCCGATTAATCAAATAATGGATTAAATATTATTTTTGGTAGATCAAATTCTTAATGATATATCTGGAATATTTTCAAGAGAGAGTTATGAGACATGAAGTTTTGAGTGACAATTTCGCGTATTGAAAGTATCAACAATCATTATACGATCATTTTTTTACTAGCGCAATTATTTAAAATTGAACGATGCTTTGTCTGAATGATTAATCAGAATTAAAATTAACGAATAGTGTCTTTGGAAGAAAAAAAAATAATTCCCATTATATATCGGTAATTTATTTTGATATATTCAGACGTTAAATTTTTTTTTCTCTGAAAATATTTTCTTTAAAAATGTATCCTGTTGATGTCGCCATCTGGTGTTGCAAAGTTATAATGTTTTTTCGAACTGTTGCTGTGCTGTGTTGTATATTTCTTAGTATCGAAGAAAATAAGGCAATGGATAAAGATCGATAAATAATAAAAGGACACAGAGTAAGAATTATAAAATAATACTAAAATTTTATAGTTACAAAATGCTTCTTTTGAAAAATAACGATGTCATGTAGTTTTTACTATTGATATAAATTTATATAATAAAATAAATTCAATTACTGATAACTTTATTCATTAGCCACAGACGATTGTTTATGTACCTTTTCATATTCAAAACTAAATCAAGAGCATTCAATATTTTTAGACGAACCTTTTGCTTCAAATAGATTTATGTAGGTAGTATTTTTTCGGCAGATTTTCTGAATTTTTATAAATTATATCGTATGCACCTTTTTGTTTTTTGTGCATTGACTATCTTTAACGAAATAACTGAAATGCTTGTATGATACTTTTTTATTAATCTATTAAAATTGAAAAAAATTTTGAGGTAAATGTTTTTTTTTTCAATTCTTAGTTCACGCTCTCCCTACACACGCGCGCGCGTGCACACACACACACACATATATATATATATGTATATATATATATCTTGTTCGAATTTTCAAACGTAAAATAAAATACCCCATTCAAGTTCAAATACATTTTTAACAGTGGATAACACACAGTTTACATACAGTAAATGACACACTTGATGTTAATACAGTTTCTTCAAACATTAATTCATTAAATAAATTTTATTTTTTAATTTTAAATTTATTGTGTGTTATTTCTGTCGAAGTTACAACTGGCTGCAATAGATGGCGCCAGTACGCTTTTCTAACAAAGTTGGAATTTTTGCTTAAATTTTTTTTTATATATTACTTGCTTATTCTTCTTACAGTTTTTAAGAATTTACTTTTTTCGCTGATTTTTGATGATCTTCATACATGTTTTATAGAATACACAATTCTATATCCTTTGGAGGGATATTATTAAGAATAATATTTCTGCTCGTACGCATTGCAAGAGCTGGTGAAAAGTGATCTAGTGCCAGTGTATTTATTTGTAAGTGTGATGCTTTCTTTCATAAATGACAATTGTAATAAACAGTAAGGCAGCATGACATTAAATTTAACTTGTCTCATAATCCTCATATGGTATGGTATCGAATTTATGGACGTAGGATCCTCATTACGTAACGGTTGTTTAAATTTCAGAAGTATTTATTCAGTAATTTCATTTTTTGAGGAATTTCTTCACTTTCGAGCAAAATCCGACAACAGGTTTTTATTCTACGAAGGATAAATACAACTAGTGCTGTTAATTTCTCGTCTTTAATCTCAATTGCACTAAATTCCCCTTAATCAGTTGTTTCTTAGATTTACTATTGCACAATTTTTCATAAATTCTAGAACCAATTACATATGCGATTGCAAGAGAAAAATCTGCGGAGGAAGATATAAAAGTGATAATTCAATAAAAATGTAGACATTAATTAGTTATGTTTCTCATTGAATGAATTAAGTGTCATTTCCTACATGCGTTCTTTAATATCCTTACATGTGTCGTTTATAATATAAATGTCAGCTGCATACAATATATATTTTTGGAAACATATGAAGAAATAAATGAATACAAATTTCAGTTTTTGACCAAAAGTGTGATTATGTATTTATAATCATTATGTACAATATTTCCTAATTTATTCAAATAGTTTTTGTACCTAAAACTTTTGTTTCTCTTTTCAGGGATGGGCTTTTTCGAGAAAAAAAATCTTTCTTCAGTCAATTTCAGTTTTAGATTAGGACTAGGAGATTTAAAAGTGATAAATGTGAGTGTAAAAAGAAACAATTGGACGTGAGGAAATTACTTTGTTTTTAATTTTTTGTTTCCTAATTAAGAAATTTAGAACCGGAATTTTTAATTTTTTATCTAATCTTTCTTAAGGAAAGCATTAAAAGCATTTCCTTATTCGCTCATCCTTTTTTAACTAGATTTATTTGATGCCGCGATCTGCTTATTTATGAACTTAATTTGCTTTCGTCTACGAATTCGGTCTCAAAAAGTTCACATATTGAAAAGAAAGGGGAAAAAAATTTACAGGTTTCAATTTTATTTTATGGAATACACATTCAGTCCATTCCGTAGTTTCGCAATTTTAGGGAGAAAATAGTTAAATACAGATAGTTAACTATTTTTGCAATTACTAGTTATTATCATTTATGAAATATTTCTTTATAGCATATCTATCGTGCAATATAACCACCCTCCACTAAATTAGACAAGAGTTAATGTCTATATGTCTGTTTTGTGGTGAGATTCTTCTTTTTTCCTTCGATTTTATGTTAACCACTTGACTGTTTCTTTTTTTCTGTCATATTGTGTCAAAAAATAAGCATATTTTTAATAAACATTTTTATGATGAAATCAATTATAAAGCCTCAAATTAGCAGTCAGAAATGTTATAAATATTGAATTTAAAGAATTATGCTAACTTTTATTTTCATTGAAAAAAACATTTTTTTCTTAAAGTTGGCTTTTTTCCGAAGAGATAAGCGAACTCAAAAGAATATTTTACAAAAATGTATATTAGATTTAAAAAGATATTATTGTACTAACAGTTAATTATTCTCTTAAAATTTTATTTTTGTGTGGTAAATTTTAAAACAGGAAGACAAGCACATAGTCCAATATCGCAATCGGAACAAAAATATCGTGTTTCTTTTTTCACCCGTTTTCCCAAATCGTTTCTTTTCGAAAAACACACAAAACATTGCCTTGTTGTTGGTCTCAATTTTTTGTCGCACGCGGTGAGAGGAATCACTTCTAAAAGGTTTTTTCTGCCAATCGTAAGAGACTGGACAAAATTCCTGGTCGTCCGTCCTTTTTCTTATTTACCGCTCCAAGACTTTCAATAAGGCGATCTATAATATCAAGCCTGAAATTCAAATGAAATAATTTTCCTCCCTGTTTTTGATATAAAACGAAAGCATTCCACAATGATGCATCTAAAATATTTAAGAATATTTCTTTGTTTTATTTCTTGCCTGTTTTGTTTGGTATTGGGTAATTTGTGAGATGTGCTGATCGATTCTCAGCACAAGAGAAGTCCGATAACAAACTTTTATTACTTCCAGAATCATTTACAGAAATTTTAGACTCATTACCTGAGTCAATATCAGAATTATTTGCTGTTATGAGCCTCTCATAATCACTCATTTTTCTTCTATTTTAAGCTTCAAATTTAAAAGAAATAGTGTTCGTAGTTTGCAATACACCGATCTTGTGATACCAAAGTTCCCGCCTTATATATTCTAAAGGAATGTAGTAAAACCTAACATTGAAACCGGTTTAGACATTTTTTTGTAATCCTAACTTTACTCGACTATTAGAGACATCTGTTAGAAATATTGCACACTAAACGAGCAAAAAATACAGCCAAATCAATGGATTATAGTAGAAAAAAGTATTGCCCGAGCACCGCTTGGGCAAATCAGGGAAGTGGTTAATAGTAGAATATTAATCAGTAAAGTGACACTTACCTTAAAAATTATTCTAAAAATTTCGAAACTTTTATTGGAACATTTTAGTTAGAGCATTTAAAAAAAAAAACAGAAAGCTGTTGATAATTTGCTTAAAATTTTCATGACTTGTTTGTTTATTTAATACTACTGCGTTTTACGTAAAAAATAGCTAACTGGAAATAAGAACTAGCAAGGTTTATAAGTATGCTTGCAATATAAATTCTGTACCCAAAACGTGCCCTTCCCGAAGCAAGACCTCTTGGGGGCCTTGCTAAGCACAACGGGCGCTAGATATTGTCAAATGTATCCAAAAAGGGGACTCAAGGAATTTTTTTCAAAGGGAGGCCGAACACACCCTACAAGAATTTATAAGTTACAAAGAAGGCCTCCCAACCTTCTTTCACGGGCTTGTCTTTTTCAATACGGGATTTACAACCTCAGGTATCCAAGAGATCGTTCCTTACCTCTTGGACTTATACCTTTACATAAACCAGTGGCTTAAAAGAGGTGTTGCCTGCAACCCCCGCCATATCTAGATGCTTTTGTGATCTTCCCCTGTTTTGGAACTATCGCCTTTTTAAGTAATTTTCAAGCTTACTTTCTTCATCTTACATCAAGATCAAAATTATTAATTTCTTCCAATTATTTACATGCTGCTAGAAAATTGTAAGTATTTGGCGCAACTTGCCTAATAGGGCACCAACGCCAATAACTCAATCAATTAATTCAATTGTTATACCCGCGAAAAAGTCCCTTTAAAATTTTTTTCATTACATTGTTGCTCTCATTTTGTAAACTGTCATCAATTAAATTTGAGAAATATTGTAATCTGTGTCTCGAAAGATTTCTTATGCGCTTGTTAAAATCAAATAAGAAAATAAAAATCGGATTCGCTACGAAAATCGGGGTATTCTACATTTTCTAAAAAAAACCAGCAAAAATAAAAAAATAACATTGATGGCATAAAACGATTAAAAAATATTCCTTCATGAGATATTTGGAATAATCAACGTCAATTTAGATATAAGCGATACAGATTCAAAAAGTCGTCTAAAACCCTCTGCAGAATACTGAAGGTTATCACGTATTAGCTCAATGGGATTTCAAAGCGCTCTTTGAGATATAGCGATATTGAAAAGGATGTACACCCAACTCTCCCCCCCCCCACGGTAGATACACTCCTTAGAAAACTGTAAAAAAAAAAATCGCATAAAAAATACACGCGACTTGCGGTAAATTTGGGGGTATGTTCTACAATTTAAAAAAAAATCGGGTAAGATGAAAAATCTCCAAATATTTTCCAAAAAAACTGTACAAAAAAGTAATAAGGAAATCCATGTTACATATTCATAAAACAAAAACAATTCATTTCAAACAACGGGAGACTCGTCTCATTCTGGACTTAGCCTTAATAAGATCATGATTCGAATAATTTCAACGGTTACAAATATTATATCCGGTTGCATTCTCCGAAAAACTAGGAATTTCGAACGAAACGTCAACTGGCTACATGTGATAACCATCGCCCCTATATAGGCCTAGGCCTACCACCATACACCATTATTACTCATTCAGTCAAAAGGTGGTAGTCGGTCGAGCCGATTTGTACGTTTGCAAATCATATACATTTATTTGTATCGGGTTTGTACTAGTATTTTACAATGTATACTATGTATTATCTACTTTTATGTGTCATATGTAATGCCTACATTTATGTAGGAGCCCAGGGCCTACTTTTGCGCAAGAGCCCAGGGCCTGAAAAAGTTTTAAGACGTCCCTGTTCACAATAACGATTGCTAATAATCGGTTGTTAGTTCCATAGCGACCTTAGTCTATTGATCAAAATAGGGTGATATTCAACAAAATAATGCATAGAAAAGATCGGTAATATCTGAAAGCGAATGTGTGCTTCGTAACATAACATCAGAAACATTTATTGAAAGCTACATTACTTCAGAATTGTGTCTATCGTATTTTATATAGTTATGAATTAAAGAAAAATAACACAAGAGAAAGTAATTTCAGAATTGGGCGATATGACTTTATTGTCTCGAAGATGGAATATATTTACTTGCAAGAATAATGACTTTGTTTTTGAAATTTGTTACGTTGCCGTGGTAGCTTAGTAGTCATGGTCACAGACACGTGGCCAGCGTGTCATGAGTGCCACTGAAGACGCACCGTGTAGAGAGGCTGAATCACCTTAAATCTATCGTGACTCAAAATCCTCATGGTGGTGAGGTGTTGAAGTTGGGAGAGGGGGTACCAGCTCATGTATTGTCCTTGACATTTGACTGTGGCTCAGAACTACATGGTTCGTAGCCAATAGCTTCCATGTTACTTTACAGTACGTCGTTAATAAACACTTAATCACTTGAAATTTGTTATTGCGTAAGCAAATTTCTTTTATAAATTTTATTAAATACATCGATACATTTAGCCATGCAACGTAAACAGTGGCGTAACGTACGCCCCGCATTGCTGGGGGTCCGGTGTTCTAGGATCCCAAAAACCGATTTTGCAGGGGAGGGGGGCTAGTAATCTTCGTTACGCCACTGAATGTAAATGCATTTTAAACCATGAACAAAAGACGTATAATAGTTAAAATAAAATATTTAAACTATGTAGCAAGTTCTCTGAAACAGCCATTTTTGTACAAAAAACAAAATGCAGGATTTTACTTTTAAGAATTGTGCAATGACAACAAATATGCTTTTTGAAAAAACTTTGTATTTTCGCGATAAAAAAAAATAAAAGAAGGAACTTAAGCAAAACTGTGAATTTGTCAATCATTGATGCAAATCTTTTTTGATCTTTGAGTTTCCGTTTCGGACTTAAATGACTTCCGATTAGGGATGAGAATGGGGGCATGTAGAAGCAATGAGGAAGAGAAACAGTGTTGATAAAAGACGAGGTTGTCCATAATCCTATGTAAACATAAATAATTGCTCGATTGCTGCATTACAATTTGTTTTTTAATCTGTCATCGGAACTCACTACTTCGCTAAAATGGCCTAGAAAACTTGACGATGCTATTTAGGTTCCGCGAAATGGCCACAAAAAGATAATGCGACGTCAAATCATAATATAACAGATGATTGATTAACCGAAAAACGGAATTTGATGATTTTTCTGCAGATACTTATTTTATTAATTGTTTCCTGAACGATGGAGATAAACTTTGGATTTACAGTGATAGAATGAATTAATCGAAAAATGGAATAATTTTAGTGTAGAATAAATACTATTTTCTGGAAAAAACTGACTAGATCAAAATATATTAAGTCTTCTTGTTCAATTGACCTCTTTGTAAGAGCATAAAAGACATGACTTCCATCTGAAAAAGACTAATTTCTTTATATACATCTGTTTTAGGAAAACGTATGTAAAATAAAATTATGGGGAAAACCAGGACCGAGACCGATCCTGGCTGTTGGCCGCCCGCGTGCAAAGACCTAATGTGTGTGCCACCCCTATAGAGATTTTTTCATATATATTTTGACTAGTATTTAACGTTGACGTTATAAACTCAGTGGCGTAACGTATACCCCTGCAACCCCTACATCGAAGGAGGGGGAGGATTCTAGGGGGCCCAAAGCCTGACTAACACCAAGTACGTATTTGGGCTTAGGGCCCAAAATTTGACTTTGCAGGGGGCCCCTAATATTCTCCGTTACGCCACTGTATCATCTACCTGTTTTACAGTGAAAAGTAAAACATTACTAAAAATGCAAATGGACATAAATGGACTTCTTTCCTCTACTTTTTTTAAAATTGTGTATGACTATTATTGAACTCAACTGTTAGTTTCCCCAAATGCATATTGAGTTTAAACACTCCTATGTCTTTGGTAATATTAACCATATTATATATAGATATTTTCGTGACTCAAATTTCGCAAAAATCATTTTTGAGATGCCTTTGTTAAGCATTGATCCACAGTGCCGTTGATAAGCAAAAAACCTTTTCTATTGCGGTATGGCCGGCACTGCTACGAATTTTGCTGTCAAATGAAGGATGTGTGTAAAGAGTAAACATCAGTGGACAATGTGTGGACCAACACACTGTACATTAACATTCTATTTTTCTTAAACTATGCTATACTATCGGAAAATCGATACATATTTTGATTTTTCAAAAACTTTTTAAAAATTTAGCATATTTATTAGACTTATTATAAGTTTTATTTTGAGAAACTCTTAAAAAAGTTTGCTTGATCGATATGCAGGTTGCGGCCGCCTCGTTTTTGCACATGCTGCACACTTGTTAGAATCGGCCGTAGGGAAAAGAGGTAAAACAAGAAAATATATTCAATCTTGATACAAATATCTTCGAATAATACAAGTATTTTTTTCGTAGTATAGGAAATAACAACAAGAATTCAGATACAATATGAAATTTGACAACTGGGTAAAGATGTCTAAATATTAATTCTTCAAAAAGTTTTTTCAAAATTAAAAAAAAAATTATTATATTATATGGGTACTTTTTTTTAAAATCAAGTGCATTTTGTTAACCCGTGAGTTTATATTATTATTAAAAAATGCACATTTTAGACGAAGTTTTCTAAATTTAAAAAAAGAAAAGAGTGTTCTCTGAAAAGCAAAAGTTGTCAATTGTGAGGTGCATGAACTTATTAGATAGAAACGGGTATGCATTAAGCATATGACTGTGACGTCATATGAATTTAGTCCACTGGGGACAGTTTTATTTTTATTTAATACATAACATTAAACCAGTTTTGATCTAAAAACAAACTTAATAATTCAAAATGTTTCATAAACTTAAACTTAAAAAAAAAACAAATAAAATTTCAAACGTGTACAAAAATTAACAGAAATTATAGTTTAAAAAACTAAAAAACACCCTTTTATAGTTAATCGAACACTAAGTTGTAATTTAATCTTTTAGTCGCCAAATCTGGAAATGGGATCTGAAATTAGACGCCAAATGCGGATGGGATCTGAAAATCGGAAATCATTAATCCTAAAGATCCTGATCAGGTAATGGAACAAAATTATTAAATTATTGTATTGTCATCGGTCCTGGACAAGTGAGCAAAATTTCGAATTAATCTGACCTTTTAAAGTGGGTAAAAATTGGGTCCAAAGATTCCGTTACATTGCAAGTGAAGCTTATAAAAAGGTGTTAAAAAGAACTCCAATGAAATTATTTCAAAATGTTCACAATTTGTTTTTTTAATTATTATTAACATTATGCTTTATTGATATTATGGGTATTATCGCAACAATCGCCAACTCTATTAATAACTCGCCGTTTGCAACCCCGATTTCCTATGTCTCGTACGTGCTGAATTGGCAACCAGGTGCTTCGTTTCATATAATGTCGCCAATAGGTTGTGTATTATTAAATTTAAAAATTCTTGTAAAAAAATATGGACATTAATTTGGGAAAGACAAATTAATAAATTTTTTGGAAGGTAAAAAATCATGTCAGTTAAGTCAACAGTGAGGTGCATGATTTTTCACTTTAAACTATGTTTTTTTTTTAAATAAAAATTGTGACATTTATCCACAACTTTTCTTATTTTTGTCTATATAATTTTTGCACTAATAAGAGCTTCGAAGTTTTCTTAGTGATTCTAACGTTTCAGAAAGAAACAAGTGAAAGTAAGTGATTTATAAAATGTATCTACTTTCATTCATTACAGTGATATTAGGAAAGAACTGTGACATTTATCGTGGAAAGGTTCCTGAAAATTAACTGCATCACAATTTTCCTCTAAATGGGCATAAATAACTCAGACATACCATCCATCTTCATTGCGAATTGGAGAGTAAGTTCAAAGAACGGAATGAGCTTTTCCAAAAGGAGCTCAAAAGATTATCAAATAAAGAAACCAGTCACTGGTGCAATAAATTAATTTAAACGTAATCAAAAGGAAGGTCATTGAGATGTGATTGTTTTAATATGAGAAAAAATGAGGTATATAAAAAAGCAAAGATTCGCAGCTGTCAATTAAATGCTATCCAAGTCCGTCTAGACTCACCAGACAGTTTCTAACGGAACGATAAAAATTCTTATCGTTCTTTTAGTCAGAGAGTGAAGGTGAAAAAGTAGTTTCCAGTTTTTGAGAAACGTGATACACATGCTATACAAAAAAAATATTTTACTCAATAGCTGCTGCCTTTTATCTAAATAACCTTTACTATAATAGGGTTGTAATATTCCAAGGTCCGTGTAGTTCGATTCCAAATAAACATTGCAAATATTCCATCCTTTTACGAACAAACCAAACCACGTAACATATAGAACAACAACTAGAGCAACAAATATAAAATCAGGCGATAACGTTATACACAGCAATTGATTGAATAAAAATGAATCGCTACAAAAATTATCGATGCCACAGTGTCGAATGAAATACTTAACATTCAGTGCTTCTCAAACTCTCAAAACTTGCGACCCAATTTTCAATAATAATTTTCATCGCGCCCCCCTTCCGAACAATATAAAAATGTTTTGAATTCAATAATAATATACTTTGACTAAAGCTACAATATACGACTTTATTTATAACCGTACAATTTATCAACATAAGTATTATAAATTTTGTGTAAAATTTTATGACATGCCCATGGGGTCATTGCAACAATTAAAATTGTTCCTAACTCTAACTGTTAAATTAATTATAAAATACATTGTGCAGTATTGATGCATTTATAAATGCATTATATCAGTGTAAATATTTTTTATAATGTCAGAATGTATTTTGTTTTGCTTCCTTTCAAATTAATAATTTTTTTTAAAAAAAATCTTCTGTTTTCGACTTTTCGATATACTCGCGCCCCCCGCGTAGGATTATCACACCCACTAGGAGGGGCACGCCCCGCAGTTTGAGATACTCTGACTTAATTACTTCAACGAAATTTTAATTGCTTGAATTTCCCCATTAGATAGCGAAGATGTGTTTAAAATTGCCATTCGTTAGAATTATCAAGAATCTGTGGCACAAGTTGCTACAGGAACTATATATTAGGTTTTTTGTAATATATAACCCCTTTTCTCTCTCACCTTTTCCCAAGCTGAACTCGGCCAGGCGAAACGTACCATTCTAGCTCATCCCGAGTGTAGCTCGGGTACTGTGAAAATTAACACTGTGCAATCGGTGTTTTCCGAATTTTTCACACGTGCTTTTTCTGGTTTAGAATTATTGAAAAGCATCACTCGGTGGAATTTCCTGCAAAAAGAGGATGTCCTCCTGCTGAGCACCCCCTTCATGCTTGTGTGAAAAACACTTTGTTATTTACATTCCCCCAACAGAGAAGAAAACTAATCCAACACGACAATGTATTATTTACACTAAAGGTAAAAAGAGAGACAAGATTCTACTGTTCAGATTATAATGTTGTTGGGTTATCTGCAGTAATTTAGTTTAATTGTAGTTTAGAAGCCTCTACATCTGCCTTGATTGTAAAGACAACACCAGGAGCCTGCTTGTTATACCTTGGGTCGATAGGAGGATCTTCTTTAACTGCAAGCTCTTTTTGAGCAAACTTCAAGATCATCATTTGACCCTAACAAATTAAAGACACCTTCATTTTACCTGAATGTAAGCAATTTCATTACCATAGAGTCCTATATGAGAAGGGATCCAATGAAATTAAATTTTATGTTCTTGCGGAGAATATTTGAGGGTTTTGAAATATCAAAACATCAGCTATATTATCGAATTTGTTGTTGTTGTTGCTTATGCCACCTGATTGGCAGTAACATCAGTTCAAGGTCCACGAAATTCATTGCGGCTAAGGGCTGGAATTTTACGCTTGTCGTTAGCCTAAGATTTGAGCCCCCCCATGAAGGTGACAGTACGATTTTGCTCGGTACAACACGATAGATGGTGACACCATTCGGACCCACTGTTTTAACGAACACGTTCTCTGTGTGTACTCGGTGGGCATTTGGTGGCATCGGGCACCGAACCCAGGCCTTCCGGTCTGGAGTCCGATGCTCTAACCACTAGGCTACTACCCACGACCTGAAAAGAATTTAATAAGGAGGAATGAAATTCCTATAGTAAAAAAAGCTCAAATATGAAAACCGAGCTAAAATCTGGATTCTTTATCTTACAGTACTGGGCTAAGATTTTAACAATAAGCCAACTAAAGTCACCCATTTACCCAAGTGATTGGAGGTTAAGTTTCCCTGCGGGAAACAGGCACTCAGGCAAAATTCTAGCATTCATTCTTTATCTTAATTTTATCAGAGAAAGTGAAGCTTACACAGACTACTTTCATGGGATGGGTTACATTTTTAAAAAAAACGCTGAGGTATTTCAGGTCTCCAAATTTCATCCTTGCATACACCACAGAGATAATGTAGGGGCCTCGATGAAGACACCACTTTTGCTAACTTTGAATATTTGGGTTTAGAATTTAGTCAATGATTTTGAAAGAAAGTTGGCGTAGTATCCAGCAAAATCATAATTTTTATTAATTTAGATATTGAGTTTTGGTTTAGAAATAAACTTTTGGCAGTCTTTCAAGGTGTTTGATAATTTACTCTAAGGAATACTCTAAATATTTCTATCTGACAGATTCATCAAATGTATCTGAATATCCGAATCTCTTTCAAGTTTCCGATTATTTGACCAGTTTCTAAGAAATGTTGTTAATTTATGATCACCATAACTATAACGCTTTGTGAAATATTTTGAAAGTCTCGGATTTCTACTCTCGTAATCACTCTTAAGATCACTCTTATATAAAATCAGAGCAATGAAGTAGTCATTTTTGATGACAATGATAATGCGAAAAATACTCAGTTGCACTCTATTCAATTTTGCTAAGTTAGTGCCTGTGGATAGAAATAAATTTAACCATTGGTTTAACCAAAGAGACAGGTTGTTCTGAGAATATAGATTTTTGCCCGCCATTTTCTGTCATTAAAATATTTCATAAAATCAAGTCTCTTACTGTCTTTTTGCTCAAATGTTTTATATAGATCTGAGAAACCCATGTATAATTTAAATATTTAGGATTCTTATTGTAAACCTGTGAGCGCGACCTATTGGGAACCGTTCCTTCACCGTCTTGCCTACCTAAGGGTGTGGGGGGAAACAAAGCATCACCAGAAACTTCCATAATAACTATTATTTTATTACTATTCAAACACACTTTTAAACCACAAGTGAAACTACAAGAGGAGACCATGGGAGTGATATATAAAGAGAGCAATCTATTATAAGTGAACAACTCTAAGTAAACAAGCGCAAGTGATCTGTTTAATTCAATCTATCTTAAATTCTTAAACTTTAATCTATTAATTTATTATAGTGAAAAACTCCTTCTTAAACTCACGTTGTGACAATGAAATAAATCTCACTTACTAATCACCGCAACAGTTCTCATGCTCCTTCTATCTTACATTTACAAAACCTTGACTTTATATAGTCAAACTAATTTAAATATCAAGATTTCTTCTTGAAGATAACTGTGAATTAAAGTGAAAGCTAGCCCCAAAGTTTCCCCAAAAGGTTTAGTGATAAGGTCGCGTATAGATCCGTCACAAACCCTACCATCAAATATGATATTAGGCTGAATAAACACCGATTAGTGGGGGAAAAACTAGTAGCAGATTTTGATGGATTGAAGCTTTGACTCTACGAGAAGCTCAACATATCAGAGAGGGAAAGATTTCCATGACTTCTCATAAAGAACTACAGAAGGGAAATTTATTTACAGGGAAAATTTAATTTACAACACGCAAAAAACTTGAATTAGTTTCTCTGTCTCCTGTAGATCTGTCTTCTAGTAAATCCATAAACTATTAATTGCTCAAATGGTTTTAATGTTTGCTGTTGTTTTTATTCCCAATATACGAGTATTTATAGCGTTTTAGAATAGCTTGAATACAAAACGAGACAAGTTGTGATACACAGTTTAAATTTTAATTTTTCTTTGACACTTTAGGGTTATTAATTTTTCAAGACTGGAGATTAATGGAAGGGAATTTTAAACATTCGATAAAAATAGAATTTATATTATATGCCCTTCTAACAGATCTTAAAAATATCTTAAATATTCTGGTTGTATTTCTTAAAGATAAACTGTGGACATTCCATAACACTATCTTCACTGAAACGTTACCCTTTCCGCTCTCTCAAATAGTTGAACAATCCATCCTTATTTATTTAAATTTAAACCTATTGTGCAAAAATTATAACTTTTGTCTCTTTTATAACTACTTCTCAAACGTTTAATTATTTTACTTTTTGTAGATATTATCTAAGAATTCATTAAAATTTTAAAAAGAATCCAAAAACTCCGGCACCTTAAAACTGTGAATCCTATACATACCTAAAGAAATTAAGTTTCTGAGAAATAAAACAAATTGATATCTCACAAAAAAATAATAATACGAAAACTATATTTCAGTTTTTATTTTATTTTATTATTATTATTATTATTTGCTGCGTTTGAGTATTTCTAATCTTTAATCTTACTTTTACGAATTTTATGGGTGAGGTAGCAAAAATAAGATTATCATTTTTAAAGAAAATTAGAAATATTCAATATATACGAACCACATAATGATTCCAATTTATCGATTAACATCAATCGAACTAACATGATTTTCCTTTAAATTCCAGAAACCTTATGTCTTAATGTATTATTTAAAACGATAAAAATTGATAGAAAAAACAGTTAACGTTTTTAGTATTTTAGTTTGAAAGACAAAAGATTTAAATATAGTTCAGCTGACCTCTGCTAGTTTGAAATAAATAATTTTGCAATTTTAGAAATCACTGTTTTGGAAAATAAATCTTCAAATGTTTTTTATTGCATCTTTTTAACGAGAATAGTTTTTTTTTTATTAGTTCTTTCACTTGTTTTTCAGTTCATTACAATCGAGAGTTAATTAAACGTGAATTATATTAGTTTTACTCATCAAAAAGTTTTGTTTTCAAATGATTGATGATTATTAATAAATTGTGAAAATATCAAGTGCTGAGACGCATGACTAAATTTGAATTGTTTGTTAAGAGGAAAAGCAATGGTTTTTGAAATGTTTTTCGGGAAAAATTAATTCCTATAGCACACACATAGGAGGCTATTTAAAAAATATTATTATTTATCCTTCAACAAGTTCCGAAATCACAAACCGAACCAATTCTAAACTTCCTCGAAGTATTACCACCAGAAAAAAGATAAATCTTGAATTTATTTATCATTCTCTAATCAACAATATACCAGTTGCTTCGGAAGGTCATTTTGTTGATGGAGTAATGCACAATCTGATATCACACATTGCAAATGGGTTTCATACTTTTCACATTCGTCTTCCAAACAAATGGCATTTTTTTTTCTTTCGGAACTGACCCTGAGACTGCATATCAGTACTTCAAAAAGTATTTTCATATTAATGCCGACTGAAAATATGTTTTAAAAAAATGACGTGCACTCACACACACACACACACACGCACGCACGCACACACACACACACTTTAGTATAAATCAGTTATAATATTAAACGGTCTCGATATCTTAAATTTCCTCTTCTTTTTCCTCACTTTAATTGTTTGTTATTTTGCTTTGCATTTATTTATTTTTTAATTATTAAAAACATATTTAGATGTAAGAATTACCTATTTTAATCTTTATAGTTTACTTAATTTTTAAGTTTACTTAGTCGTTGTTAAAAATACTTTTTACAATGTTGAAATATTCTGACATACGGTATTTTTAGCAATTAAGAAAATAATAGCTTCCGAATTTATTTTGAAAAATTATTCATGCAATGATTTTCAATAGCGGTCGAAGTTGAAGAATCTGTATTTCAATCAGACGATAGATTCCTTTTGTTGGTAAAATCAAACACAAAAGTCCAAAACAGATATCTTGATTCTAAAATCAATTTATTGAATAAATGCTTAGAACTAAAATATCTGAAAAAAGGGTGATAAATCTGAAAAGGAAGATGGAGGCAGTGCAGATTTAAGCTCATTTCGGGCCCTGAGACCAGAAAATTTACAGACCCCCTTGGCAGTGACGGATCGAAATTTATTACCAGAAAACCTGATTAAATCCAGCTTATCCGGGCTCCAGGGCGCCCTCCCCAAGCACCCAATGTATAAACCGTCAATGGAGAGAGGTTCACTCTTAAATTAATGATTGCATCTTATTTCAATAATGGTAATGAAATATTAAAAATATACATAAATATTTGCTCAAATAATTATATGGCCGATCTTTCATAACAAACGTTACAAAATAAATGAGCACATAAATGCATTATTCAGTGACTGTTCAACAAGCCCCATTAGTGTAGAACAGGAGTTGGCATCCTGTCGCACGTGGGTCACATGTAGCACGTGGTACTATTCTTAGTGGCACTCGGCACTACTGTATAAATTTGTCAATTTTTTAAGTGGATGGAAGTTGATAAATTTCCAATGGGCCTTGTTTGACAGACATCTTTAGAATTATGGACATTTACGGAATAATGAGAAAATCTGAAAGATAACTCTAAAGATAAATTTGCAGCTATTTTATAAATTATTCAATGTCATTGCTTTTGATTCTATATCTAAATACAAAAAATCTTTCCTTATATGAAAAATATTTCGAGACTCCACAAAAAATAATTGTTTAGCAACTGAATGCTCAGAATCGTGTCAAATTCAAAGTCAAACATTATAACCCCGGATTTTGCGATATGAAAGTAGAGCGGTGCGAGCATTAGGTCCGCACTGAAATTTTTATTTAACTATAATGAAGGGAAGTACTTCTATTTCTTATTTAAATAAATATGTTTAAAAATGTATAATATTTGTATGCAATTTTTTTTCAATGTTTGTATTTTTATTGAAGAAATAGTTATATTTTATGATGTTTATTTTTATGTTAAGACATATCTTTAAACGTTGCAAAATTAATAAATAATAAAACTTTAAATCTCTATTATTGACTTCTAATCTCTAAAACTGCATGCATTATCGCCAAAATCAAATTGTTTCAAAAATGTTCAACTGTGTGGCACGCTGAATAATATTGGTAGATTGGTTTGGCACGTCACAACTAAAAGACTGCCCTTCCTTGGTGTAGAACTTCGCAATTCGGAATTAACATCGGATCGCTAGAGTGGCATCTGAGCTAATATCTTCGTCGAAAAATTTTTACATCATATAATTGGTAGAACTTTAGGAATCAATTCTTAACAAAAGTCAAAGTCTCCACACGTTTGGGGGAAAAAATTTGTCTCACGTATAAAATTTGAGGACTTACTTTACACATCGTTGACCAATTTCATCCAGACTCGAATGCAGTTGACAGCAAACTGTAACAGTTAAATTCGCTAAAGTTCCGAACCCTGTCGTTCGTTATTCTTAAATTGTCGTCAACTCTATAATAGTTAAATTATCTAAGTTCTCAATTAAGTTACCTGAGTTTTAAAAAAAATGCACAATAAGTACTCAATAAGCGAAACTATTCTAAAATTAAAGATTATATTATACAAAAAAATATTTCTTTGGAAATGGTTTTCTCAACAGAACTCAAAAGGAAAACTTACTTGAAAACTTCTTACTTGAAACCAGTGATCGCAGTAGACGAATAGGTATTCAGGACTCACTTTCCTCCTCTTGCACTCTGTTGCAAGCACCACTTAGCCACTCCCCCTTTCCACATACGTTCCACCAATCAGGTAGCTCCCTCTCCACTTTCCACATACGTTCCACCAATCAGGTAGCTTCCTCTCCACTTTCCACATACGTTCCACCAATCAGGTAGCTTCCTCTCTACTCAGGACTGCTACTTTCACCAAGCACTAAAAGACTTTCTGATATGGGATGGAGGCTCGCTTCGCATTCCAATTGCCCAGAGACGTCAAGCGTAGACGAATAGGCAAGGTCACAAACTCGTGGCTGGCATTGTGTTGCAGTTAAATCGAGCATTTAGGTTCTGACACCATCTGTTATGTAGCAAGGTTGATGCATGTTAAATCTGTCGAGGCTCAAGTGACTGAGTGGGTATTTATTTACATCGCACTATACAACAACACAAGTGCTGTTGGCAACGAACCTCGTAATTCTGTGCCATGCTCAAGCGATGAGGACGACACTTGAGCTGCCACACCACGCCAACGGGAGAATCTTGAGCCTCAAAAGGAGTAACGCGCATCAACCCCTCTACACGGCGGGTCTTCAGTGGCACTAGGGCTCGAACTCGTGACACGCTGGCCACGATCTCGTGAATATAGCCACTAGGCTCGAAGTTTTTCCACAGGAGTAGTGTGGAAGTTTGAAGAATGGGGTGTCATCTCAGGTGTCATTTATGTCATTAGAAACGAGGTTCAAAATTACGAGGTCCATCACCAATTGCTCTCGTGAAGCTTCTAAGTGCTGCGTTAATAAACTATCAACCAATCATTATTTTAAACTAATAAGAAACTCAATTTAAGGGGCTCGAGGAACTAAAATTAAATTTACTGCAGAAAAATCTAATAAATAAAGCAAAATGTAAGATACAAAGAAGCTTATGAATGGAAATGAATACATATCGAAGAAAAGGTACATAGTGAGTTTACAAGTAAGGTATGAAACATAAGCACACACATACATGGGAGGAGGAGACGCATTTACTTGAATGAAAATGAAGTTCAGGTAAGATTGGATGTATTCTTCAGAGGAGAGACTGTTGGCATGTGTTTCCAGAATCACAAAAATTCCTATTATTTAAGGATAATTATTAAACTATTCTCAATTACAATTAATTTTTATTTAGAAACCATATTTCTTCACACTTGACAGACATTAAGAAGGTCCTTCACTTTATGAATTTGTCTTCTTTTTTTAAAGAACTAGTTTGATGTCGATAAAAGGAGATATCGGCTATATTTTAGTGATTCCAATCGTCTTAAGGGCTAAGAAGTTTTAATGATGTCCTTCAAAGAAAGGGCAGTATTTCATGATATACTTTGGCAAAGTAATTAGACGAGGTCTGTATTCTTACAGATTTATAGAAAGCCAAACCAGTTAGGCTTATTTTTGATCGGATTATGTGATAGATAACTCTCCTTGGAGATTTTCCTATAAGAAACAATCCATTTTAAGAAAACGAGTCTGTAGATAAGCTGTACTTGTATCGAAATGCATTCTTGTCATCAAAGAGAAATAATGTCTTAACTTGAAATGAAGTAAAAAGAATTTTTCTCTGATATATATAAAGTGCCTGTATCAAAAATGTCACTGTGCTGATTTAATATGTACTGTAAAATTTCATAAAACTTACTTGTATTTATAAATACAATAGTATTATAAAAATTATTCACTTATTTTTTGAAATAAATGTTAAGATTTTTAAAATTAGTATATGGAATTAGAAAAATAAATATGAAATAAAGTCAAATACATATTACCATCATCTTATTTACAATAGAAACATTTCAGGGTTTAAATTCATGTGACGTAATAGTCATGGGATAAATGCAATCACATGTTTCTAGCCAATCAGCTCATGACACTTCGTTGTTGCTAAATCTTGTTTTTTGTTTTTTTGCAGAAAATTTCTTTTAAAAAATACTTGAAATGGCGCGTATTGGAAGTACAGAACCCGATACCTTTGTTTCCGTAAGCACGTAACATACCACTAGACCAAAATGATCACTTTAGTCCGGAGGTTGTTACTGGCTTACATAGGAACCACCGCTACACACGATTGAAAATTTAAACAAAACATATATATATATATATATATATACTGGTGTCCAAAAGTTACGCATAATTGATAATTATGGGAATAAAGAAGGAACTGTAAATCAGAATGGCGGGAAACGGGATATGCGAGTGTAAAATGGTTATAAAGTAAGGAAGGAAACCAAAAGAATGATAATAATTAATTTTACTATCCGAAGTAGCAGTTTGAAAGAAAACTGAGCATAGCAAGGA
Source organism: Trichonephila clavata (assembly GCA_019973975.1). Lineage (NCBI taxonomy): Eukaryota > Metazoa > Arthropoda > Arachnida > Araneae > Nephilidae > Trichonephila > Trichonephila clavata. The sequence continues at coordinate 14,491 of BMAO01020883.1, read as the reverse complement.
TTCACACTTTAAAGAAAAAATGAAAGAAAACATTAAATAAAATACTGACGCTGCAGTTTAATAAGGCGTGTGGTCACCTCTGACAGCCAGGCACGCTGCAAAGTGATTTACCATACTTGCTATGAGATGATGAATGAGTTGTGAGCTCAAACGGTTCCAAGCTTCTTGGAGAGCTCTCTTCAGTTCTGTAACGGAGCTTGGTGGGTGCGAAAGGGCTGCAATTATCCCATACATGCTTGATAGGATTTTAATCAGGGGAGTTCGCAGGCCACGATATGCGCTGGATGTTTTCCGTTTCAAGGAAGTCATCAATCAGCACCGCTCTCGGGGACATGGCGCATTATCATCCATGAATATGAAGTCAGGAACGACAGCACCTCGAAACAAGCGAACATAAGGCTCAAGAACTTCGTCTCTGTATCTTTGAGCAGTCACAGACCCCGTGTCAAAGAAATGGAGGTCTGTGCGGCCATCCATCATGATGCCTGCCCATACCATTACTCCCCTTGATGGAAAATGATGTCTTTCCGTTATGTTTCTTGGTTCAAAAACGTGATCCACGTTCTCTCCATATCGTTACCCGCCGAGAATCACTACTCAGATTAAACCGGGACTCGCCACTGAACTTCACATTGGCCCACTCTCCCACACTCCAATGTTGATGTTTCAAACTCCAGTTCAAACGAGCGCGTTCATGTGCAGACGTGAGGAGAATGCAAACTGCTGGTCTTCTGGCATACAGGCCAGCATCATTGAGTCTCCTGTAAACAGTTTGTCTCGAAATTCGAATTCCTGTGGCGACTGTGAGCGCCGAACCCAGTGCTCTAGCAGTACTGCCCCTATGATGTCGCGCACTTATTGCCAGATATCGGTCTTGGCGAGTGTTTGGGACTCTTGGTTGACCTGATACTGGTTATCGGGTAACATCTCTCATTCTTTGAAACCGCTGCCGCAGTCTTGAGATCACAGACTGGTTCACATTCAGAATTCGGGACACTTCGGTTTGTGATCGTGAGGGTTCCAGCATTCCAACGATTCTTCCTTTCGTAAACATGTCCAATTGGCGACTTTGTGCCATCATTCACCTTGTTTGATGGTTAACAACGTTCCTTCGCACAGCAGTTGCACGAAACTTGTATGAACTGTCTATGCTACGTGAATCGGTTTCTCCACGTTCCGACATGCGCCGGTGTTTCGCGCAGGACGCAGTCGACTGAAACGTTTTGCATAAACCCAATGTTTCTTCTTCCCCCAATTAATATCCGCAAGAAATTTGGAATAATTTTACGAATATTTACCCCATGTTTTTCGCATTTTACGATTTATGCTTAACTTTTCGACACCAGTGTACACTGTTGGCCACAGTAAATGCAACATCCTGAAGGAAGCACGCAAATAGCATGAAATTTACAACATGCATTAGCGGAGGTGAGATATGCAAATGATTAGAGTTTCAGCGACACATCATGCACGCCTGTGGCGCCACCCCAAAGAGATATTTAAGGCTTGGAGATTTCGAAGATTTCAAGTTCCGCAATTATGTTTTTCTTGTGTTTTTTTCAAAAAACGATCAGTTATGTCTCGTAGAAAACAGCGATCAGCTTTTGATCAAGTATCCGAGTTCGACAGAGGAAGGATAGTTGCCTGCCGAGATTGTGGATTATCTTTCAGGGAAATCGGTAGTCGGGTTGGACGAAACCAAACAACTGTAATGTGGATATGTGACCGTTGGATGCAGGAGGGTACGACGGACCGACGTGGTCGATCGCATCCACCTCAGTGCACCACTTCACGTGAGGACAGGCAAATTGTGTGCATGGCAGTGACGGATCGCTCAGTTACATCACGAACCATAGCACACCACATTGAGTCTGTAGTCTGTAACGCATCATTCAGTGTCTGCGCGTACCATTCGACGCCGTTTACAGCAGAGTGGTCTGTCCGCAAGACGTCCATTGCTTGGTCTACCCTTGACACAGAACCACATACGTCTCCGCCACCAATGGTGCGATGAAAGAAGGATGTGGGCTGCAGAATGGAATGTAATTGTCTTTACTGACGAGTCACGCATCTGTCTGCAACACCAGGATGGTCAGATTCGAGTCTAGAGACACCGTGGATAGAGGGTACTGAACATCTGAGCGTTATGCACCTCCACACTGGTCCTGCATCGGGTATTATGGTATGGGGTGGTATTGGATATCACTCTCGCACTCCTCTAGTACGCATTGCCGGTACTTTAAACATCCAGCACTACATCTCCGAGGTGTTGGAGCCAGTTGTACTTCCTTACCTTCAGGGGTTGGCCACAGCCATATTTCAACAGGATAATGCGCGACCACACGTGGCACGCATTGTCCAAAAGTTCTTCGTCAATCACCATATTGAATTGCTTCCCTGGCCGGCTCGCTCTCCGTATCTTTCACTGATAGAAAACATGTGGTCCATGGTTGCTCAACGATTGACCCAGATTACACCCTCAACTGCCACACCAGATCAACTTTGGCAACGTGTGGAAGCTGCTTGGTCTGCTGTATCCCAAGAACACATCCAAAGTCTCTTTGAATCAATGCCGAGGCGTGGGGCAGCGGTGATCTCTAACAATGGCATCTACTCTGGCTACTGATTCTGGCAGGAACTTAACTTCACAGAAGTCTATAAATTTAATCATTTGATACTTGGTCAACATGTTATCTACAAAATAAATTTTGTAGTGCTATCTCTTGTATTTCTTGGTGTTGCATTTACGGTGGCCAACAGTGTATATAGGGAGAGAGCGAACTAATAGTAGGAATTGAAAAAAAGATCATGATTTGTCTGTATTGCTGTCACAATGCACACCTGGTTTGGCTAGTTTGGCTGAATAACCGGCTTTCGAAGCCAACTGTTGTCATTGTCTTAAAAGCTACATAGTTACAACAATGAAGACGAATCTAACGTTGCGTCGAAAACCGGTAATTGATTTAATTAATTAACAGGTAATAATGAATTAATATATGAAAAACTGTGGTAACATCAAGCATCATCCACTAGAAGTTTAAAAAAAAAATGTATTTGAACTTGAATGGATGAATAGAAAGTATTTTATTAACGATTCAAAATTTGAACAAGATATATAAATAAATCAATTTTTTATATAGGGAGAGAGTGAGCTAATAGTAGGAATTGAAAAAGAAATTCAAAACTTTTAAATTCTTTATAAGCAATTCTCAGAAATATAAAACTTGCTAGAATAATTTCTTGCTTTACTATTTTTTTCAGCAGACGAGTGAAAATATTATTAAAAGTGGAAAATTATAGTTACAGTGAAATACGTATAAGGCGAAAACGCTGAAAACAAAATATCGTTTAACAAGAAATAATACAACGGTCCCGACAAAATGCTATATATTACCATGCATTTTTTCTTTCTTAACACGACAAGATTTCCCTTCTGGAGAAGGAGGATATTAAAACTGAACCGACACTTAATGAAATGTTCGAGGAAGCTTCTGTATTATCGAACTGTCCTACTGTATCATCGGAAGAACTCGTTGCAGTAGATGATGATAATGTGAGTACAGCCTCAATTATGGCAGACAAAGACATTATGGAGTTTTGTTCAAAGCTCAAAAAAATATCATCGATGCAGATTCTGACGACGAAAATGAAATGAATAATGCAGCTCCTGTTCCCACATCATTCGAAATCAGGAACATCATGAAAAGAATGCTCAGTTATTTAGAAGCACATTCTCCAATGGTGAAAGGAATAACAAAATGGACGACATCGAACAATTTGTTGACAATTTGATGCTAAAAAAGACAATGCAAAGAAAAATACCAGATTATTTTTCAAAAACTCAATAAATGTTTTGTTTTTCAAAAAACTTGAGAGAATTTTGTATTAATTTTCACCAAGTTCCTGTGAATGTTTTTGTTTCATTGATTTTTAATAAATACACACACATGCAGATACACATATCTGTGTAAATAAAATGTAGTCTAATAAACTTAATTTTGTTGAATATATGTTCTTTTGTAATATCCTTTACACGAAATTCTTTTAACACGAAAAAAATGTTTCAGTCCCCTCAGTTTCGCGTTAAACGATTTTCACTGTTTAAGTATATGAATCAATGACGTGTTTGTCAAGAAAGTTTATTCTAAGCAGTGTCAAGAGTTTTACTATAACTTTGCCAATATCATCGCCAATACAGTGCCCAACGTCTTATTTTTTATAAGATTTTTAGTTGAGGAAATGGATTAAAGACACGATTTAATGCCTTTTCAGATGAGTAATAAGAGTTCAAACAAAGCAATGCAAATTGAGCTATATTACAATAGTAGTATGCTAAATAGAAGAAAGGTGAATCAAATCAGTTGTATTTACTACATGGAAAACAAACTAGAAAAATCCAATGACTTTACGGCAGCTGTTTGAAAAGGAAAACAAACAAGTGTGTGTTTTCTTTTGAGAAATAGAATAGTAGGGCTTGGCACTTACTCAAAAACTCTAGAATCTTACAGTGGGTAAAAAAAGTATATATATATTTGCACACCTACATTTTTGTTTGCAATTCATAAAAAGAAGCATTGAGAAATAAAAAAATTGGTATTACTAAATCAGAATAAGTTTAATCATCCAAAACAAGCAGAAAAATTACAATAATATAAATAACAATGCTTTTTTGTAACAAAATTAAAATATCTCGTGTCAAAAAAGTATTTGCACACCTGCATGAATACAAAAGAAATAAAATATTCAAGCAAATTTCAAATAACTAATATTTAGTATGCATTCCTTTAGCATCTATTACTGCTTGTAATCTTGCTGGCATTGATTTAATTAAATTTTCTGTAACAATAGGGTCAGTATTCGACCACTCTTCAATAAGGGATTGTTTAAGGGCAGATTTGCTTGAAATCTTCCTTTTTCTTATTTTTAAATCCACAGAATTCCACAAATTTTCCAAAGGATTTAAGTCTGGTGATTGTGGTGGAGTGGCAAGTTTTCTGGGTACATGGTAAAGCAACCACATACGTGTTATACCGGCAGTGTGCTTGGGATCATTGTCTTGCTGAAAATAGTACGAATTACTGATACCCAATTTTATTGCACTTTGTGGCAAGTTATCTCGCAACACATCAATATAGGTTCGAGCTGTCATATTCCCATCAATGAAACACAAATTACCAACTCCTTTGCTAGCCATGCACCCCCAAATCATAACAGAACCTCCTCCATGTTTAACTGTAGGTAACACATTTTTGGTATGAAAAGCAGTACAAGGTTTTCTCGAAACTAATTTCCCGACATCTGATTTAAAGATATTGAACTTACTCTCGTCGGAGAATATGACATTTTTCCAGAAATCAATTGGCTTATTGATATATTCCTTAGCGAATTCAAGTCTCATCAGTCTATTTCGCTCAGTCTTGAGAGGTTTTTTCCTTGGAGATCTCCCATAAATTTGTGCATCATGCAGAGCATTTCGAACACTTTAGGCACAGATTTGAGCTCCAGATGTTGAAGCGACATCATTGGCTAATGTAACTGCACTAACAAATGGATTTTTCGATGCTTCTCTTATGATTTTTCGCTTAATTCGCAGTGAAAGGTTTTTTGGGCATCCAGAGCGCAAGTTATTTGATGTAGATCCTCTTTCTTTATGACGTTTTATAACATACCGAACAGTAGAGAAGCAAATTTTTACTTTTTTACCTATTTCTCGATAACTTAGGTCATTTTCACGTAGAGAAACAATTTTTTCTCGCAACGAAATCGGCAATTCAGATTTCTTAGGTGCCATAACAATTTGAAATCGACAATCAACTGATAAAGTTTCGACAATACCTCCTTTTATAGTAGTTTTACGTATGTTATTTACTGCGGGATGACTGTCAAATATAATTAGCAAAAAAATGCAAATTTGCTAAAGTTGAGTTGAGTGTGCAAATACTTTTTTGACATAAGATATTTTAATATTGTTGCAAAAAATGTTTTTTATTAATATCATTGTGTATTTTTTGTAATTAATTTAAATGAATAGGCTTATTTTATTTTTAAAATGCCAATTTTTGTATTTCTTAATGTATTTTCTTATAAATTGTGAACAAAAATGTATGTGTGCAAATACTTTTTGTACCCACTGTATCTAAAAATACATGACTAATAAATAAGTAAACAGATTCCCTTTTTAAAATTCGTGTCAGCTGTTTTGTGATGATGAAGTTATTTCTTACTCACTTTTTTCCCTTTAAAAAATTAACAGTTTCTTTTATTTTATTATTATTTTTTTTTAGTTTTTTAATTCATCAAGTGATCACTGCAATTTTTATACCTTGAAGAAATTTTTAATCTGGAAATGTTTATTTAAACACTGCTTTTAATGTCTTCATAAACTAATGTTTCTACACATTATCCCGAGAAATTCCAAATTCAGAATTGTTTTTTCTATTTAAAGTTTATAATTTACGTCACTAATAAGATAATAAATATTTATGTTTTTAAGTTCTTATAAAAACACCAATGTTACATAAGTTATACTTTTTTTAATCTCCGATAAATATTTTATTTCTAAGCTCTCTTTCTCTCTCTTTTTGTATTAACATTAAGTTCCAAAACAATTATCGCGTAAGATCCGGCGTATAATGTGTCCTTTTAACACAAGAAATAACCTCGAAATTAACGGGTGCGCTTTACAAACCGGGTGTAAAAATGAGGGCTTTAAAAAAAGATGAGCATAGAAAAAAATTAGACTTCTAAATATATCACTAGACTGTTTATTTAAAAGAAATGAAATTCCGTATGAATTTATGGTATACGACTACATTAAGAACCCTGATTTTTCAAAAGCGTACAAACAAATATTATTTTAATATTTAGAGTCACTTAGATTAGAACACATGTATAAAATTGTCTTAAGAATATTATTACTACAAAAAATTATTTAAATGCGAAATTTTGGCAAAAAAGGAACATAGAATTATCTACTATCAAAACATTCCGCTTTTACGAAAAATGCTTCTATAATAATAATATTTTGCCTATACAGTAGAACGTCATTTATCCGAACGTTTATTATCCGGAGCGTCAAATATCCGAACCAAAGTCCGGATACGTTTTCGAACAGTGCAATGCTGAACATTTGTTTCTGTGAGACCAAAAGTAACGGGAAAACCCAAGGTGAGGGATATTTGGGGAATTTCAGTTGTGTGATTTGGTAAACATCTGCGCGGAATATTAGGTCAGTTTGTTTCCAAGTGAGGGGGTGTATACGTGCTCTTTTGTTGAGTTTTGTTGATGTGGAAACCTGGATAGCGTGCGATGCAGAAGACTGTGTATTTCAAATGCTAAATAATGGCGAGATAGTGACTTGAGTGTGTGACGGGTGCTTACGCGTTTCACTAACCTTCTCTCATAAACTTTTTAAATTGTATTTATTTTGACCAATCCCCACTGAGAGCTGAAAGTGTGACTTATGCAAATAAGATAGTTTCGGGTTTAGCGAGTTCGAAAGAGATATAAAAGGGAGAAATGAAATGAAGAGTAGAGGATGACTAAGCGGTTTGATAGAGTAGAACTCCGTGTTTGGGATTGAAAAGTAAACTACGTGGTTGCTTAAGAAAGTGTTTATAAGAATTTAATTTAACTAAGTGAAGACTGATAGCGGAAGTAAGATTATTGAACAAGATTCATTAACTTGGTTCAATCGTAATTGAAGATATCTTGGATTGCAGCCTCTTCATAAATTCTACTAGTTTCCAAGTTCCTTCCGAAGAAGATTTCAGGTCTGTAATTTTTGTAGTTTAGATTTAAATGTGTAGTTTGATTGTACGTGTTATTCCCCTCGTGATATCAGTTAGTATTCCGTCGTCCATAATTGAATTCTGATAGCACTCCATGATAATTTATTGTTCTTAAAGTTGATTATTAATTGTAAATTTCTATCCTAAGGAAATAATAAATAAGTGATTTATTATTTGAGTAGTCATTAATTATGAATCCTACATATCCAAACATAGATAATATGCAAAGGGTAACTAATAACTCTGGGGATAGTGGGAGACTACGACACTGGCGCCCAAACGAAATACCGGAATTAAGAGCAGGTGCAGGATTTAGAGTTTTGCCGGAGTTATTTTTTTCGGGTAAAGAAAATGTGTTTGAGTTTCTAAATAATATCGATGACAATATAGCTTACTATGAAATACCGGCGAATCTATCGTGTGCATATTTAAAAGGTCATTTAATTGGGAGAGCGTTAGACTGGTATGAGGTCATCGGCTTCGAGTGTGTAAATGAAGAAGCGACTGCATTTGCAACACTTAAAAAGAAATTATCAGATATATAGTTTTCCAGGAAATACGGAATAAATCAGAGCTAGAAGCTCAGTTTTTTTCGTCAAAACAACGGAGAGGTCAAGCCCCGTCAGACTTTATTTTTCAGTTGTTGAAAATACATAAAACGCTAAGTTTGAATTATGATGAGTTAAAATTGATTGATTACATAGTAATGCGACTAGAACCCCAAATAATGGATTATTTAGAAGTTCGAAACCCCACAACGAAAACTCAATTGATAGAGTTTGTAGATCGGTATGAGGAACGTCATAACTGCAGGGAAAACCAGGGTTCGAGTAATAATTTTGCTAGACGAAGTTGTGATGTGAGTAGGAATCCTGAGGAAAGAAGGAATAATAGAAATTGGAGAGATACTGGGGTCGGAAATAGTCAAAATGATCAAAGAGGACTAGGCAGGGGTGCGAATAATTTTTCTCGTCGTAATTATCAAAATCAAGGATTCGAGGGTGGAAATCGATACAATCAGCCAAATCAGCGAGCAGATCGGTATCAGAACCGTAGGATGGTGGTTAGGAAGGGTCCTAGTAATGATTCAGCAAAACAGAATTGGAGGCGTGTTGATAGCAACAGCGAAAGGCAAAGAAATGCCAATTTAAACTCTCAAAGAGATCGTATTGAGTCAAATCCTCCTAATAGAATTAGACTTAATTCATTAAGATTATCACCAGTTGAACTTCCGTATGTGCCGATTTTGTTGAATGATACTTTTTTAAAAGCGCTCTGGGATACAGGTGCGGAAAAGTCATTTATTTCAGAAAAAACGTACCGGTCATATTTTTCTTTCTGTCCTTTAAAAAAATCGTTAGCTGAAGTAGTTACAGCTCAAGGGTCACAGTGCAAAAATTTAGGCACAGTTGAGTTGAAAATTAAAATAAGAGAATTTTCGAAATTATGGAAATTTCATGTGATTGCTGAGATGCAATATCCATGCATCCTGGGTGTTGATTTCATGTCACACGCGAAAATTAGTTTTGATTTCCTGTCTAAATTGTTAATCATTCCGGATTCGCAAACGGAAAAAGTGGCAATTTTGGACGAACCGGTTCAAATAGATTTATCTAACACTAAGTTAAATTCAAAACAAAAGCAAGAATTGCAGATTTTGTTTAAAGAATTTCATGGGTTGTTTTCGCTTAAGCCTGGTCTAACACATGTATTTTGTCATGAAATTGACACGGGGGATAGTCCTCCTGTTTTTTCGAGACCTTATCGCTATGACAGGGTCAAACAGGGTATAATCGACTACCATGTACAGAAGATGTTGGGTGATGGAACAATAGTTCCAACAACATCGCCCTACGCGTCTCCAGTTGTTTTATGTCGGAAGAAAAACGGGTTGCCGTTAGATGACCCAGAAGCTTATAGGTTTGCAATAGATTATAGGAAGTTAAATGCGGTCACGAGATATCCGCGATATCCGCTACCAATAATTGATGATTTGATCACTAATATTCCGCACACCGAAATTATGACATCACTTGATTTACGCAGCGGATACTTTCAGATGGCAGTAGACCCCAAAGATGTGCATAAGACGGCGTTTGTTACAAAAAATGGTACTTTTGCATTTACTCGCATGCCATTTGGCCTTTCGGGGGCAGCTCCAAATTTTCAAAGGGCCATTGAGATGATCCTCAGGCCAGTCCTCGGCCGTTTTGCCCATTGTTATATGGATGACGTGATCATCGCGTCTCCATCTTTTGAAAGCCATGTAGAACACTTACGGGAAGTATTCAGATTATTGCAGGAGGCTGGTTTGACATTGAATCGCGAGAAATGTCATTTTGCGAGGGAACAATTACGTTATTTAGGTTTAGTTATTAATAAAGAAGGAGTTAAAACAGATGAGGAAAAGGTAAAAGCAATTATTGAAATGAAGCCTCCGAAAACGGCAAAACAAATAGCAAAATTTTTAGGAATGACGGGTTGGTATCAAAAGTTTATTAAAAACTACGCAGACATGTGTGAACCCTTATATAATTTAAAACGAAAAAACTCTAAGTTCCGTTGGTCGGAATCAGCACAGGAAGCCTTTGATCGTATTAAGAAAGCACTGACAGAAGCTCCAGTGTTACAATTACCAGATTTTTCCAAGCCTTTTGAACTCTATACGGATGCGAGCTCAGTGGGGTAGGAGCAGTATTGACACAGAATAATAGGCCTATAGCGTTTGCATCGAGAACTTTAAACCGAGCAGAAAGGAATTATACGGTGACGGAACGTGAATGTTTAGCTGTCATATGGGCATTAAATAAATATCGCACGTATTTCGGATCCTTGCCGGTTAAAGTGATAACAGACCATACTGCACTTACCAAATTAACGAAGGGAAAGAATTTGTCGTCTAGAATGATAAGGTTGACGCTTAAGTTGGCAAATTTTAATGTAGAATGGGAACATCGCCCAGGGACGCAAAATTTAGTGGCTGATATGTTGTCTAGAAACCCGTTAGAAAGTAATGAGGAACCAAAAGTGTCTTGTGCGGTGATTAGATCGTTAGTATTATCTTCTAGAGAACAGTTAAAAGAGGAACAGAGAAATGACCCGGAGCTAGGGCATATAATGAGGTTTTTGGAAAATCCGGACGATAGTTCTGTTAATGAATCGATCTGCAGAAATTGGTCCAATGACTTTAAAATCGTTGACGGTTTGCTATATTATGCAAAGTATACAACCACACTAGGTGAATTAAGGGTATTTATACCCAAAACATTACGTAAAGATGTTATGCGAGAATTTCATGACTCGCCTATGGCAGGTCATTTAGGCAAAAAGAAAACCTACTTAAAATTAAAGGACGCGTGTTATTTTCCGTACATGAGGAAATACATTTATAAAAATGTAGCAACCTGCGACCAATGCCAAAAAATTAATTATAAAAACGGATTACCAGCTGGTCAATTAATTCCCATAATAACGAATTTTCCGAATGAAATTGTGTCTTTAGATTTGTTAGGCCCATACCCTGCAACTAGTCCAGAACGCTATAGATTTATTTTAGTAATTACAGATAATTTTTCTAAATGGGTTGAAATAGTTCCCTTAAGGAAAGCTTCGGCTAAAGCAATCGCCAATGCATTTTTTGAGAATTATATTGCGTGTTATGGAGCTCCTGTTAAATTAGTCACAGACAACGGCCCCCAAATGATATCCGAAGTTTTTGAGCAAGTATGTCGCAGATTGCACATAAAACACGTTAAAACTGTGGTATATCGTCCACAAGCTAATCAAACAGAAAGAGTTAATCGCACTCTTTTAAAAATGATTTCGAGTTTTGTCGCGGATAATCACACTAACTGGGATCAATTTCTGCAAGAGTTCGGTTATGCGATTAGGACAGCAGTACATGAGACAACGGGTAAAACACCGGCGGAATTATTTTTAGGTCGAAATTTAATCACCACTTTTCAGAAATTAGTTATGGTAACTGATGGATCAGATTTAGTTTGTGGGAACATAGAAAGGTTGTTTGAGGAGGCTAGAGTTCATACAAAGCGCCAGCAAGAGAAGTGGGCGAAATATTATAATAAAAAGAGGCGTGAAAATAATGTGAAAGTTGGTGATCTAGTATTAGTTCAAACTCACCCGTTAAGTTCAAAATGTAAAAAAATAGTAGGTAAATTTATGCCAAAGTTTGAAGGCCCATATAAAGTTCTGAGTGTAAAAAATAATAATAATTTAGTAATATTAAAATTTGGTAAAAGAATAACGGTTAATGTGGACCAGGTGAGAATTTACCATCAAAGAGAAGACAGTGTTGCCGAGTCGGAAAGTAACACTAGTAGTGATCATGGTGCAGTGACATCAATCAGGTCAGATGATGCGCAGTCGTCATTGGTGCAATCGGAGAATGATAGGGGTGGCCGTAAAGGATCGAAATCAGGAAATGTAAATGGTAGTAGAGATATAGTTGCGAATAGACGTGATGGAGTGGAGGTGAGAAAAAAACGTGGACGGACGGAATCTGCTGTTTCTTCGGGGGTGGCGCGTATAATTTCAGGAAAAGGAGACCTTTATACACTGAGAGAGAGAAAAATGGAAGGCCTGAATCCTGGAAGGAAAACGTACAAAAGAAGAGACCAGAGGCCCAAGTAGATCGCGAGAAAAGAAAGATTTCCTCGTCAATTTCCTCTCGTCCTCCAGGAAGCGTTATAGAAAGGTGGAAGAAAATAGTTCTGAAAGAGCAGTTCCAGGACCATCCCACAGATTCAAGTACAACAGACCTCATCAGGAAAGGAGCTGTCCATACAATCTTCGGAGCCGACGTCGAGTGGACAACAGCCAAGTTCCAGTTCTCACAGAAGAAAACAACGCCTCAGCAGGAGCATATCAACTTCAACGGACTCGATGGAAGAGGAGACCCAGAAGGTTGGAGCGCAGAGTGGACAACTCTAAGACAAGGTCATCCAGCACAGAAGCCATGGTGGGAGACAAAGCCTATGCAGATTGGATCTAAAGACTAGTCAGGTTGTATAATTCTAATTTGTTTATTTTTCCTCTGACAGACAGTTCGGAGTATTTTCTATGTGGGCTAGTCTAATTTTTTTTGTAAAGTTAACGTACAAAAGTGTCACTGAGTTGTGTGCATTTTCATATCGGTTGAAAAGACTTTTGTATTTAATTTTTTTCGAAATTGTGGAAAAACATTTGTTGAATTGCAATTGTTTTGCTACACATTAAAGACGTGGCTTTATATGTGAGATTACTTGTATTGTTTGTTGTAATATATTCTATGTAAAAAATGTATATATTTTGTGTGTAATTATTAAGATGTATAAGTAGTGTCTGGTTTCTGGGCGCGGCGTAATTAGGAATACTAACAAAAAACATTAACAGCGCAGCGCGATTGATTGGGAATTTTTGAAAATGAAACCAGATAAGGGTTATTTTGCTATTAAACTATATATATATATATAATATAATGTATGCCATATTTTATGTCAATAAGGAAGTTGTATAAAAGTTCTGTGCATTTAATGTCATGTTTTAGAAAAATTGACAAGGTTTCCTTTCAGGGCAGCAGTCCCTGAACATAGTGATGTGATGAAAGTTTGATGTCGTATGAAGATACTGTTGTAAAATTTTTTATATTTATTAGCACTTAAGTAAAGTGCATGATCAGGGTTTTTTCCTTGAAAGGTTTTCCCCTGATCTTCGCCCGAATGGGATGCACTGTAGGAACCTAAACTTGTGCAAGAACAATAAATTGAAGTGGAGTACCCTTTTGAGTAATCATTTCTGTGTGTTAGTTTAATTAAAGTTTCTAACTTAGAGAGTTAAAACTTTCTACAAGTTCAGAATTTGCAGGCGTTATAAAGTTCGTGAGTTAACTTTTTACATGTTCAGGCATTCTAGAGTAGTTAAAAATTTGTGCAGGTTCAGGTTTTTCAGATGTTAGGTAATAAGCGAATTCTTGCAGGTCGTTTAGACCTTCAATAAGTCACGCTTTTTTTCTCGGAGGGGGGTTGTGACGGGTGCTTACGCGTTTCACTAACCTTCTCTCATAAACTTTTTAAATTGTATTTATTTTGACCAATCCCACTGAGAGCTGAAAGTGTGACTTATGCAAATAAGATAGTTTCGGGTTTAGCGAGTTCGAAAGAGATATAAAAGGGAGAAATGAAATGAAGAGTAGAGGATGACTAAGCGGTTGATAGAGTAGAACTCCGTGTTTGGGATTGAAAAGTAAACTACGTGGTTGCTTAAGAAGTGTTTCTAAGAGTTTAGTTTAATGAAGTGAAGTTGATAGTGGAAGAAGATTATTGAAAAAGATTCATTAACTGGGTTCAACGTAATTGAAGATATCTTGGATTGCAGCCTCTTCATAAATTCTACTAGTTTCCAAGTTCCTTCCGAAGAAGATTTCAGGTCTGTAATTTTTGTAGTTTAGATTTAAATGTGTAGTTTGATTGTACGTGTTATTCCCTCGTGATATCAGTTAGTATTCCGTCGTCCATAATTGAATTCTGATAGCACTCCATGATAATTTATTGTTCTTAAAGTTGATTATTAATTGTGAATTTCTATCTTAAGGAAAAATAAATAAGTGATTTATTATTTGAGTAGTCATTAATTATGAATCCTACATATCCAAACATAGATAATATGCAAAGGGTAACTAATAACTCTGGGGATAGTGGGGAGAC
>BMAO01020882.1:0-92645 GCA_019973975.1 Trichonephila clavata | reverse complement strand
TGTGTTGTGTGTGTGTGTGTGTGTGTGTGTGTGTGTGTGTGTGTGTGTGTGTGTGTGTGTGTGTGTGTGTGTGTGTGTGTGTGTGTGTGTGTGTGTGTGTGTGTGTGTGTGTGTGTGTGAACTCTCATACATACAAATCATTATCTTATTCTGAATATTATTTCTCTATTCTACAACAAATATATTAATTTTAGAAATGTATTTATCATTTCTCGCTATTACTTTACTATTGTTGATTATTCACTTGAATGTAAGAAATTAGTCATAGTAAGGCTTATTTGCTGGAATTTTCAATTTACTTGTAAATCACTGGCTATGACTTATAAGTTGTTCATGAATGGTCATGTGTTGTATGTATTTTAGCATGTATATTGCGTGCCTATATTCGATAATTAATTAAGAAGATGCGCGCTTTTTATTTTTAATCATTTGTTTTGTTTACTGTTTTGGGTTTTGGATAGTAAATGAAAGAAGAAGGATTGTGTAATTACTAAATCAGTTTTTAAGTTTTGAAAGCAGTCTTTTGCGCTAATAACTATTGTAACACTCATCTGGCATATTTTATATTTTTTTACTTCTATTACGGATATGCTGAACAAACATTTTGGACTTTTTAAAAGCTAATAACGCTTTTAATGGTAATTGTTGAACAACGGTACTTTTCGCTAATTATTTAATCAAATTCGATCTGTCTCTTTTAATTTCTGCTTAATTAACAGAACTGTTGATACAGGTAATTTACACACTACCGTCTATGCTTTTAGTTTTGTTTCTGCATAAGATACAATTCATTAAATTGTTGGAATTCATTAAGTGGAAAGATAAAGTTCTAAATGTTTTTTTCGTATATTTAGAAAGCATTTAATAGAGTATTTCACTCAAGGCTCAATTACAAATTAATCAATATCAGTTCCTCCCTTTCTCGTAAAACTAATTCACTCGTACCTTTCTTACATAAGTTTTACGGTCAAAATAAATATAACTTCTTCAAAAGAAAGACGGATAAGAACATTAGTAACCTGGGGCTCTCGTCTTGGTTCATTTTTTATGTATCATCTATGTTAATGATGTTTCTACTACTGATAACACCCTCCTTTGCATGCATACTAATAGTACTGCTGTGTTACAAAACTCTAAAGATTCGTAGTTTACTTTCCATATAAATAACTTATCAGACTTGAACACTGGTTCTATGAATAGAAGATAACACTAAATGCTTACACAATTCATACAATGTTTTTCTTACGTCGAATGCAAGCTCCTGAAATTTATCTTCAAAATAATCAAGTTTCCAGGTCTCAGCAAATAATACATCGGTGTTATTATTGATAAAAATCCTCACTTTTAAATATAACTTATTCTGAGAAAAAAACTTAATGATCTCTCTAAAAATTGTTCCCTTTGATTTCAGTTAAGTCTAATTGCAGGAGACGGAACAAGTTACTTATTTGCTTACTTTAGTGCTTCTCAAAATTTCAATATTTGCGACCCAGTTTTCAACCATAAGTTTCATCACCCCGCCCCCACTACAATAACAATGTATTAGATTCAGTAATAATGTACATTGATGCTAAAGCAAGAATACGATCTTAGTTATAAATGGTGCAAATTATCAAGATAAGAATTAAATTTTCTACTTGTTACTTTTAAGTAATATATATATTTTAAGTAAATTACTTTTATGTAAAAGGATAATTATTATGTTATTTTTTTCTAACTTTTTAAAATTGTAACAAATTGTATTAAACATACAACGTGTATTTAATTAATTGCATTTCTTCCCCTCAGTAAATTAAAACTTTTTAAAATAACTTTTTTATATTCAACTTTTTAATATGCTTCTGTCCCCCACACTGGGTATCACGCACCGTAGGGGAGCAAGCCTCCCAATTAGAGAATCACTCAAGCCCTGATTCTAAGCCCTGTCCTGACCTAAGACAACTCTATATGGGAACAAGAAACTAATACAAGTATAAACTTACTTGAAAGCTCTCAAGGCAGATCTCTCTCTGGTTTCTCTTACTGGCAGAACTCTTACTGGTTTATGAAAAATTTTGATCTCAGAACTGCAGTCAAAATTTCCAAAAATAGGAAAATTTATCGAAAGAATACATTAAAATTCTTCAATGCCAATAATACTTATACTAAGTCATCTTACAACAAATAGAATGACCTTCCTCAAATCTTAGTTTTCCTTGACCTTGTAATATATTAATTCATCATAAAAATATATAAAATACAATTATATAAAAATGATTGTTCTAAATAATTAATCTTTTTTTCTCTCACTCTCTTGGAGTTAACAGATTGGCTTCAATCGACTTGTGGCTCTTACTCTATGTGATTAACTCTTCTAATTATGAAACTTATATATTATTCTTATTGACAGTCTCTCTCTGTCAGCAAAATTTCAAACCATTCGCAGACTCTTGTCATTAATACGTCATTGATCTTAGTGGGTTTTGCGATGCTTTTTACTTTCCAATTCCATTTATTCTTAGCTTTGTAGGGATTAAAATTTGTTTTCTGTTATTTTATTTTACTATACTGTTTATAATAATAATTATTATTTACTATATATATAATATAATCTTTTATTTGGATAATTGCTTTTGTTCTAAAATAATAATTTTAATAATATCCACATATTATTCAAATTAAGTTCCAAAAAAATGCAATTAATTTTCCAAGTTGTAAGCATTTTTTGCATATTTCATACATAAGCGGTTTTAAATTTAAAAAATTGAATACCTTGCAGTTAATTTTTTGTTTGAAATGAGTTTCTTAAAATTTTTCTATATTTAATAGATTTTTTTAAAAAAATCAAATTGTATTCCAAATTTATTTCTTTGAACAAAAGATACAAATAATTTGTAAGAGTTGCATATGAATTTTATGTCCGAAAAAAGCCCTCAAAATCTATAATCAATTGTAAAATATGGGATTAGTAAAATTGTCAATTTTTTTTTTGTTCAAATTATATCAAAAAACGTTGTGATGTCCAGTTCGATGAATGATATCTCCAGTTGGCGATGATGCTTGAATGCCCATGGCTATCATCAATTATATTTTCTTATCGATGCCGAAACGAAGGTGCCTTAAATCCGATTGGACAAAGGGAACTCTAATCGAAGTTTCTCAGTTATGAATGACAGTAAAGGACGGAGGGCTAATCGAGAATCCTTATCGAAAACTCTTAGTATGGATGTATAATGATGCAAATTTAGATCTCAATGACTAAACAACAGTGTTTCTCAAACTTTTAATATTTGCGCCCCTGTATTCAATTTAATTTTCATCACCCCTCTCCATACAAATAATGAATGCATTTAATTCAATAATTCTATACTTTGATGCTAAAGATATAATACGACTTTAACCTCTTAAGTGCCACCAGCGTATATATACGTCTCGCTGAACAATGAGTTAAATACTCGGACGTATATATACGTATTTCAGAAGTATAATCTTTTCTGAGTTTTGATATCCATAAAATTATTCCGAAGGCTTTGGAATTCAATAAATGGGCCTTGACAGTATTTGCGGAGGATTTCATTATATCAGAGGATTTACTTTTATTTGTGCCTTTTATGTGTCCCCCACCAATACATCACATTCGCCTGCCTACGTGGAAAACGGAAGCATTAGAGAGCGATTCACGTACCTTTTAATCGGCAGAGAAGGGATTATTTATAAATCTTACAAATTATCAAGATAATTATTATTTTTTTTATATAATTTTATGTCATAAACCCAAGGAGTCACTGGTAATTATTAAATTGTATTCACAACTTGGTATTGTTAAATTAATTATAAAATACATTGTGCATTACTGATACTTTTATAAGTGTATTATATCAGTGTAAATGTGAATTTGAATCTTTATTGTGTCAGATTGTATTTTGGCTACTTTCAGTAAATTAATAATTTTTAAGTAATATTTTGTTTTCGACTTTACAATATGCTTGCGCCCCCCCCCCTCATACAGTTATGAAGCCCCTCTAGTGGGGCTCGTCCCATAGTTTGAGAAACTCTGCTTTACAGTGAAGCAATACAATCTATTAATCATGCACTTTATAATTCTTATGATCATTTGACATATAACTAGAAAACTGAAATAGAGCTTTTAAAATAATATGTTCGTGCTATGCATTAAAGTATTGGAATTAGTTATAATTAGTAGAAAATAAATCTTTTACTGTACTTTTAAATATAATAACGTGTGATGAAAATATAAATGATAATTCGGAGAACTTATCTTATTTTTGGAATAGTAAATTTAATTTTTTTTTTGAAAGATTGAGAAATTATTGAAGTAACGGTCATTAATATTTATCATTCGTTAACATCAAGCACTCAAAAATGGCTTTAATTTATTATATTATACTTTATTCATTTAAAACGAAATATTTTGTTTTTAATTCAGTATTATTCATAGCAGAGTTGTTTAAAATTTTACATTTCTCCGTCTTCGCAACGAGTTATTAAATTATTTCAAATATTACAATATAAAAATTATTATATCAAAGGAACCTCTTGGAAATTCAAAGATTTTAGAATTTAAGTAATTCTATCTATCTCACTCTCTGTATACATGAATGTGAGGTAAGTGTTCACACACCTCACCTCGGGTTAGAAATGAAGATAAAGGCATATTTCTCAAAGAAACACATTTAATTACTTCACACTAAAACGTCCACCGGTTTTAATTTGACACCGGAGCCTGTTTACTTTTTCCTCCTTTCCGCATTTTTGCAAGGAATTTAGAAAAAAATTCGTGAATTTTAATAATTTTCCCTGGTGATTACAAATAAAGGTTTTTGGTTCTACCACTAAATATACCTAAAATGTCCGTTGGGGTCATTTTGAAACCCAAGAAATTTATCATTATAAAAAGACGTCGTTCAACAAAATATAGCTCACTTAGTAGATACTAATAGTAAAACAAACTGCCCAAAGTTCTATCGCAAATATTTTGACCTAGAAAACAGTGTTATAGAGTTCAAAGTGGAAATGAATCATATACACCAAAATTGTTGTGTCTAAGTGTTTCGTTTTACATAATATTTACTTACCTGCTCATAAAAGAAATTCGTTAGATTTTCAAACTTATTGCAGGGCACACACCCTGAAACGATGGGTCTTAGAAAAGGTTTAACTCCTGATAAAATTGATAATTTGTTGCAAGAACTTTCTGAGAATGACTTGGCTCTAATTTAGGTTTCGAAGGGGACATAAGATTGAATGAAAGAATGCATTGAAAGTGCAGATGTAATTGATAACATTCCAGTAAATCCCGATATATATATTTCCCTTGGGATGGCACAGAATAGATACCGCATAACAGTAATGTTGCAGATTTGTGACTCGAAACGTTTTGCGACAAGGCAGTGGTCTAACAAGCTTCGCGAAACATAATGTTGACGTCAGCTTTTTATGATATAAAGGGTCATAATATATGATAACTACATGAAAAAATGTTAAAGATTGTTAAAACTAAATCCTACTGAACACTTATCCTGCAAATATCAAGTTAAAAAAATTACTTTATATATTTTAAATGGCGGTGTCAAAATGACACCGGTGAACGTTTAAGGGTAATCGAAATCCAAAATGCTCTATTGTTAAAATTATGACGGCACAAGTTGAACACTAAAATAAAATGCATAAAAAAGGAGGGTGGTGTCTGCCCTTAACATCACATAGCGAACTAACAGCGAAGATTCTCACCATCTTCCTGCATCGTTCCTCACTCAGTTTTACATGCCAGCCGGAATCTCAGTTACAGTGAATGTTGGTGTGAATATATATATATATATATATATATATATATATATATCATACACCTGAGGTAAAACACTAAAAAACAAGACTGGTCCAATAAATCATTGTTCACCGGAAACAGTTTTCCGTGACAGTATCACCTTCAAAGTTTTTCCCTTCAACATTCACACACTTCTACACTTGGTGCTACCATTACTGGTAACAGTTCAGGAACGAGGTTTTTGGAAGTTTTTAGGAGATTTTCCATTTTTGCCTGAACCGCTTGAACGGAGGTAAAATGTGTTCCTTTTCAGAAAAATTCGACTGTACGAAATAAAAAAATCGAACGGATCCAAATCAAGAGAAAAAGGACAATGTCCCATCAGAGTAATGTATATACTGGTCAGAAACAACTTGACAGATTCCGAATGCATTGTCGTGGCTCAAAAGCTATCCAACACTTTTCAATCCTGGCCTTTTTTATTTTAATTTTATCACAAATACTTTTTAGTACTTCAATGTTGTACTGTTGATTAATAACCTTTCCATTGATGCGACTGGGAACCCACTCATATCACGAATTTTGACATTGTTTTGAACTGTAACTGCTGACTTTGTGCTTCCAGAAGGTTCCTCTTCTCCCACACTGACCCTTCCCAATTCAAACACATATGCATGAGACAAAACTATATCTCCATAAACCTCGTTTAATATTTGAAATGATTTCCTGGCTAATTTCTTAAGTTTCAGAAGAAACTTGATGTTGCTTTGACAATTTTCCTGCAGAATGCAGTTGCACGTAACTACTTAATGACGCAGAACACTCCAACAGGCACGTTCGATTAAGGCGACAATGGCCACTTGGATAGAGGACATGTGTGGGATGATAACAATAAAATAGATGTTTCCATCTCTACTATTTTTCAAGCTACACACTTAGTTTCGTTTTTTTTGGAACACACCTTGTGTATATATATATATATATATATATTTATATATATAGTTATGTTTCTTTAAATCCGGTTTGTAACTTTCAGTTTTGCTAAAGGTATAATTTAGTATTATCATTTTATCATACTATGTATTTTTTTCATTTAATGATACTATATAAATATGTCAGGTATGGAGAGCTTAACTTCAAGATTAAGTCAATAATAAAAAGAAATATAGAGCGAACTCTTTACTATCGCGTAGGGATTTGAGGGTAAATAGGACTACTTAAAGGTAGAGCGAGCGCTGATGTAATGGAGAGAGAACTTAAACGGAAAGGTTCAGCTAGTTACTCCTGGCTGCAATGTTGTTTTTTTTATTCCACTCGTTTGCGCGCCAAAGGGCCGCCATGTTGGATTTAATATGTTTGTAGAAAAATAAAGAAGTTATTTTAGATATGATATGCTCTCCTCCTCATTTTACATGTGGGTCTGGGACTGACCCACGGGTAACTGCACTGGCTTTTACCGAGGGTATAACTAAATCCCTATGTTAATTCCTCCTTTATTTCTGACGCCAGGTTTTCTGTGTGGGTGTGACACGTACGATGTGAGTGCATGGCACGTGAGTGAGTGTCATGGCTTTCTCGTTTAACATTTTCCCTTCCTTGACAAAATCAGCACTTCCAATATTATTTTTCAAAATTACTTTAACTCCTTTGTTTCTTTCCTCTCCGCTTACCCCGGGGTTGCATGGGCTTTTACCGAGTGAATAGCTTCATCCCCATGGAAATTTCCTGTTTCCCTTAGGACGATAGCACTTATGTGTGTGTGTGAGCGCGATGTGAGTGATTTCTTTAACTATATCATAAAAGCGAAAAAGCATTTTTCGAAATTTGTTCTTAAGTTGGTGTGGTAATTAGGAGAGATGGGTGAAAGCTCAGATGTCGTCCTCATCACTTGACCGTGACTTAAAATTTCGAAGTCCTTCGCCAAAAACTCTCTAGTATAGGTGAACAGTGCGAATTTATAAATCACTCACCCTCTTTCCAATTCTTTCGTTGCAGATTTTAGTCCTCGGAAACGAAAATGTAGCCAATTTAAAAATAGTTGTATGTTGAAAAAAGACAGAAAAGTAGAAATTTTTCAAATTACAAAATTCCACTACTATTTTAAATCTTGAAGTAAAATTGTGAGGATTTTTTTAAATGTTCGACACATTGGAATAAAGTTTCATGCAATTATCTTTTTTAAAGAAGAAATCATTAAACGATTGATTTAAGTATTTTGAGTGTTTTATTAAAATTTGCTCAAAAAGGTTTTTGGCTTTTTATTTTTTAAATCACTGATTTGATACAGATAAATATTTTAAATGAATCTCAGAAATGTATTGAATACATTCTTTCATCTTAATCTGACATCAAAAATGATTTAATTTTGAAAATTATATAAAGAGAAAATGATGAAAATTGAAGCAAAAATAACTTTTCACTCGCATTTTTTTTACTCGCCAAATTTGATGATTTTCGCGTGTTTTAGTCCGAACTTTTGGTGTAACCCTTGAGTTAGATGTGAAGTTGCAGGTGAAACAGTTGAAAGCTATTTGGCGCGAAAACATTTTTCGACGCCAAGGCTTGGCAATTTGTAAAATCGCGTATTTTTTATTAAAGTTT
Source organism: Trichonephila clavata (assembly GCA_019973975.1). Taxonomy (NCBI): domain Eukaryota; kingdom Metazoa; phylum Arthropoda; class Arachnida; order Araneae; family Nephilidae; genus Trichonephila; species Trichonephila clavata. The sequence goes on along the minus strand of BMAO01020882.1, from coordinate 84,280 downwards.
TTATTTTTAGGGCTTAATTTTTAAGTTAATGTGCTTCCAAACTTCACACATTAATTTCGAAAACACAGGACTTTTAAATAATAATTGAGCAAAAAATACTGTTTAGATTATTTCTTGCAATAACGTTATTTTACGAAAATCACAAAAAAAAATTTAAAACCCTTAATTTTTAAGCAATTTTTTCAACTTTCGCATAGAAGTTTGATATCATTATTCTACAAACACAACAAAAGTTTCGTATGATAATCTTAATAAATAACGAAGTTATTCAATGTTAAATTAAAAATTTTGACAATTTTTCGAAAAATCCTTAAAAAAAATTTTTTTTGGCATTTTATTTTTTAAATGACTGGTTCTAAAAGAAAAATGTTTGAAGTTATTTAGTGTAGAGTATCGTTTTCATAACACGAAAATAAATTCATACGCAACGATTTCGAAATAATTTTCATAAAAACGCATCAATTTTAACTATTTTTTTTTAAAAATCATAAAAAATAGAAAATATTATTATTTTGGAAAAAAAAATTGTACTGCATCGTGACGAAAGAAATGATCTTTCCGATTCTGTAATTGTTTTTTGTCTGATTTAAAAAACAAAAATCGGATGGCTGTTTAAATAACGTCGAGAATACCGAAAAATTTCACCCTCTGTTCATTCACGTTGCTAGGCGGGGAAAATATCGCCCAGGGTTAAGACAATTAAGCGTTTTAAGGTTTTTAATTAATATCTTTTTAACTAATTACAATATCGGAATGAAAAATAGTTTACGTCCTATTCTCAGACCTATTGAATATACGCACAAAATTTCATAAGAATCGACCACACCGTTTCGGAGGAGTTTGGTTACAAACACTGTGATACGAGAATTTTATATATTAGATATACATTATTACAAGCATATACAAAAAATAGTTATAAATCTAAGATACTAAGATAACTATATTCGTGATAGAATAGACTTAGCCACAGTAGTACTAGAGCAAACTCCTGGGCTTAGAAACCAGGATTGAAGGCTTAAACAATGTTTTTCGGTCAGCCAACCTTCAACTGAATTTGACAATACTCTGGGCCATAGGGAAAGCAAGAAATCTATAGAGAATCTTAATTCTTATTATAAACAAAACCATAATCTATTAATGTAAAACGATACTATTATAGCCTATAATAATTACTAAAATATTTTAAAATCAAAGTTAAAACAATTAGATAAAGACTTTCCACGTGAGTGCAGCAAAAAACATTTTTCCGGCAATAGAAAAGTAAATAAGAGTTACGCATAAAATTATATATATATATATATATATATATATATATATATACATATATATTATATATATATATATGCATTAAAAGTCAAAATTATGTAAATTTTTTGGAAAAGAACCAATCTTTGAAGATTGAGGTTGCATACGTTTTGTAGTGTAGTAACCATGTCATAATACATCATTGCAAAAATATTTCAGTTAAAAATACAATGCAAGAAAAAACTAAGATCGCTCTCTTGATAGAATTTATTTTAGTTTGCAAGAGGACATTTGTCTGAATGGGGATTGATTAGTTCTAAATTGGGTTTTATTTTGAGTTTTATCATTTAGTATGCTTGAAGAACTTCATTACGTAATAAACTTGGCAATGCAGGTTAATCTTATTAGTAAATTGTGTTTAAATATATTTCAATAATTCTTAAAATTTCGGTAACAAATAAATATTAACTCATTATTTTTTTTTATTTCAAAGATTTTTTCAAACACTTTTAGGAATAACATTTTACACAAGTTACATAAATAGTTTGAAAATATTAAGTTAAATAAGTTTTAAAAGTAAAAGAAAAAGTGCATTTAAAGTATTTTTAAAATTTTAAGAAATGTTACAGTGAAGAAAAATAAATGTGAAAAATATTTTATTCCAAATTCTTTTCTAGATTCAACATAACCTAACCATCATTTTTTAAATTCTTGAAAGGTAGCATGATTTTTATTTATTTATTTTTTTCATTTAAGCATCTTTTTCTCCAATACGAAATACGTTTTTAGAAAGTTTCGTGAAAGCATTCGATATCCTAAAAAGTTATGCTTACAAATATTTTCAAATATTTTGTAGCCATAAAAGAAACAAAAATCTACAACGTATCTATTTATATGTTAATCTTGCAGGAAATGACAAATTCAAACAAACACTGTATTTTCAAATTTTTGTAGAAAGAAAATAAAGTACATTTACTCTACCTGATAAAAACGATGATCTAAATTTTAAATAAAAAAAAGTTTCAGTATAATTTAAATATACATTGACTGAATATATTTTTCATTTCATTTGATTTTTTATTCGTTTTTTTCTGCATGAAATAATAACTAATGCTATCTTAAAATGGCGTAGCTTTCTTAAAATATTTATTTTTCTGACGAAAAAAATTGTGTAAGACTTTATTACTCTCTTTTTTTTTATCTTAAGTCAAATGCTTTATTTATTTTTTTATAGAAAAGCTATTTTCGAACTGATTACTTTTGGCTTACGTTATATGAAAACGATTCAAAAAGAAAAACAAATCCTTGTTTATTAAATTCCAAAATATGAAAAAATCCTTTGCAAATTTATTGGAAGAAATTTTTGTCATGCATATAAAAATACATAATACTTCGGAACAGACAAATCTTGTATAAAGATTAATTTCATCGTGTAAATTTATTTTTAGTTGTCCTTTTACATTTATATTTTGTTAAAAATAATGATTAATATTTTCTCTTTGAAAAACTTCCATTCAACGGAAATGGTATGTAATTTTACACTGATCTTTTATCAAATTTTTTTATAACTTTGAACTTACTGTTGATCACATTTATATTTCAAATACATCTTAATATTATAATTTTTATCTCATTTATGAGCATTTCCTTTCTGAATTATTGCGTACATTTTTTTCTTTGATTTCTTATAAAATCAGTGTGTTTTTTAAATTTTACACTCTATTTTTTTGTGTAAATAATTAAAATATATCATTTTATTCTAGAACCCTTGCCTATGCTTATTGGAAAAAATGCATTTTTCGTAATGAAATAAATCAAAGAAATAAATTTAATTGCGGTCCCAAATTTAATTTTGTATATGCTATCAAATATTGGCGCTTTAATAGAATTGCAACTTATGTTATATATCCAACAAAGATTCAATTAGAAATGAATATATATATACTAATTTTAATTCTCTTGAAAAAATCCATTAATTTCATGTACTATTTAAAAAGAATTTAAAAAAGCTAATTAACAAAATATTATAAAAAAAATCAAAATATATATGAATATTCTTTGATTACTAAACATTTTGATTTGTAGCATTGGCTTTCAAAAACACAATCATTTTTAAAAAATACTATAAAATAACGAAACAATTCCACATTCACTCAAAACTTATCACTAAGCTTTTAATAAATATAAAAATGCAGACGACTTTTAGTTTTTGTCTTTAAAAACCGAAAACCAGTATTTTATGTGCATTTATAAATAATGTATTATATTTTTACGTTTAAAGCTTACGGGCTGTGCTCTTAATTGTAATGTTTCTCTGTCTTTAATGTGAGTTAATATTTATGTCTCAGGAAAAATTCGTTTTTGATATTCCTCATTTTGATTTATGGTTTGTACTAGTTATGTTTTATTATTTAAAATAAGTAATAGAAATGAATTGCCAAATTGCATGATTATTTTTACATTATTTCTTTCTTATGAGACATTTAATTTAATTTTCATGAATATGCCCCAAAAATTATTTAGGAAGGAATTTTATTCTATTCCTTTATTTTAATAAATTGTTACTCGTATATTTCAAACTATCTACAGAATTCTTTCCCTCAAATGCATTGCACTAATACAATTATTTTTAAATTGGATCTGAAATAAATTTTCAAACCCCAATTATGCATAAGACATTCATTAAACAATAATAAATATTTTTATTGAAATTCCGCTTTTATATTAATAAAATTATGATATATTATTTCATTTGGTATCAACCCATTTCAAACATCATTTGACATGCATATTTTTCAAATACAATAGTTGCGTTCCGCAGCTGAAAACACGCAATGTTTTGGAGAACAAAACCTATTTTGTAAAAAAATAGGATCAAGTATCTTTTAGAAAGCCAAAATAAATGGATAACAATTCTTAGGTTCATTTCTATTTTACTTTTTCACGTTTATTTTTTTTTTTCACAACAAAACTTTCAAACTTATTCCAAAAGAATTGAAACGATAACTTATTTCCTTTTTCGCCATTTTTTTTCTCCGGTTTCTATTATAAATTATCTATACATTTCTCGTTTGAAAAATTTTTGCTCGTTTTATTAAATTTGTTATGCAATGCAGTGTTGGATATGCTTTTAGAAACATTTATCATATGCGACTTTCCGGCTTAGTCATGTAACATTCTATTATTCAAAATTCAATGCACTATCCTTATTACTTTAAAATTGAATTTCACTGACAACAAATAAATAGATTATGGGACAATAAATTGTTAGTGAAAATAGAATTTTATGTCTGGCATATATCTGTCGTGTTTAAGAATTGGAATGAATTTTCAAAATCGTACACAACGTCCAAAATGTATTTATCATCTTAATAAACAGTCTTTATTTTTTAGATGACACAATTTCCTTTTCATGAATGCGTGAAATCACATATTTATGTCTCTCAAATTTGTGCATATTGAATATCGCTTTATTTCCATGTTACGAAATAGGATTATTTACCTTATCAGTATTTTAATCTACAGTTCAATTATACAACTGAAAGAGGAAAAAAATCTGCACTATATAATTCGGAAATCATTTTTATTTTGGAATATGTTTTTGAGATCCTAATTTTAACTGTAGCTTACGTATATGTACGTATCACTTAGGTGATACGTTAACTTCCCCGGGCGTATATATACGCCTTTCCGAAATATGACTCTTTTCTTTGCACTGCTATCACTAAAACTATTCCGAAGGCTTTGGGGAAAAAATGAAATGACCTTGACAGTTTTTGCGAAGGATTTGTTTAATGCCTTTTCAACCTCTCCCCTCTCCCCAAAAGCACCACATAATTTACCAATATGAAACACGGTGTCGTTGAAGAGCGAATTGCGTAACTTTCAGTCGGTAGTTAGGGGGTTACAGCATGGAATGTGCAATAAGTAGATTTATGTTTTATATTAGAAAATGAGTGCCAGAGTTAAATTTAAAAAAATATTGCTTATAAATTAAATACATTTATGTGGGAAAGTAGTGCGGTATTTTGTTACAGTTTGCTTATTTTCTTACTGTTTTTTATCTATATATAATTTGAATTAATATTCCCCTTGTAACTTAGGTAAGTTCATTTCATTTCTAATTGACTTATTTTTTTAACATTTAATTTATATGAGAACTTCTTTTATTATTCTAAATTATTTTTTTATTTCAACAAAATAAATTTAAAATTCATTTTTTTCTTAATCATTTTGCACTTGTAAAATAAGCAAATATTTTTTTAACAAATGCAAGATAATATAATTTATTGTTTCTAAGCGTAACGCACAGTCACAAATCATATTTAAACCTAATTCTTAACCCTAAACTTATGAGTTTACAATTGTACTTTTGTGGCCTATTTACATCGACCTACATTGTCCTGTTCTTACATATTGTCTAGCATTAAATTAGCATTATAGCAAATTTATAAGTGTAGTTATTTTTATGTGCCATTCTAAAAATGTCTAAGAGATATTTTGTGTTATTTATAAGAAACACAAGCTCCACCACCGTCAGTGTAGATCTGTAAATCAAGTTTCCGAGAACATATAATAAATAATTGTAACTCAGCATTTGCATTTAAACATTTTAAGAAAAAAAATATAATTCTTTATAAGTTTTCCTTTTTTATGAATCAGGTTTACTGAAACTGTACTTAAACACGGACTTTCATTAATTCATTACATTCAAATTAGAAAATAATAAGTTAAAAAATAGATACTAATAACCAGTGTACTATAGTTGCAATTAAAATATAATTATGTAAATATTATAAAGTAAATGTATAAAAGTCAATATCATTATACTTTGATTAAGGAAATGTTATGGAATTATATGTGAAATTATTTAAGAAAATGGACATTTGTATATATTTAACACTATTTTGTTCACTAAAACGTATAAAAATCATTACTCTTTTATCACTTTATCTTACAATATATGCATAATTTGAATTCATTAGTTCACTCAAATGAATGTGCAATGCTGCTGACACATACGATTACGATGAAATGTTTTGAATATAGAACTATCAAATTCTGGATGCAATACTTTATAACGTTATTTTATATTTGTTGTGTGGAAATTGGTGCCTGCTATTTAAAAACAAAAATAAAAATAATACTTTAATTTTCTAATAGCATATCTAAGATTTAAGTTTTATGTTAAGGATTAAAAAAGTGCACACATCAATACATTTAACAATAACCCTCACTGAATGTGTTTACTACACTCATGTCTAAAATTAAGATCACAAACATGTGTTTTTCGACATAATTCTAAATTGCTTCCAGTAAAACTGATAGAATTTGTATTCTATATATTTCGAGCAACGGGTAGTACAAAATTCACCTTCATCTTAGGGGAAAAAATAGTTTAGTGTTAGGTTTTGCAGAACTACTATGCTGAAACCGTTTAAGTACATGGTTAAGATCATTTGGGATTTTTGCCAGCAGTTTTGTGAATATTGCATTAAAACAAACAAGGTAGCCAATTTGCAGAAAGAATGACTTCTCATAATCAATCATTCCTTGTTATGGTGAACCACTGGTAGGCTTGAAGCTGTCTAGTCTCAAGAGGAGGCGAATCGATGGTAACAAGAGGCACCAAATGTGGTCTTCCGGTAGTGGAATCAATTCCAAATAAGAGATACTGTCACTAGGAATGCCGGTCAAGGCCACCGCAGAGCAACAACATTTCCACAGGATCGCTATTTGTCACTAAGTGCCCAACGGCATAGGAGGAAAAAATGCTCCTCTGCTTGCTCGTGACCTAGCTTTTATTTGTGGTATAAGAAATTCAAGGCAAAATATCTACAAACGTCTTGCTGGGACAGGACTTTTCTTCCGAAGTCCAGTACTGTGTGCCTTTTTAACTGAAACCGACAGGAAAGACCAGTTTATTGTTGAGTCAAAAAGATTAGCTGTAAGAAGCTCACATTTGGCACTTGCTCTTTTCAGTGATGAGTTGAGATTCATCAGACAAAATGATTCTCGTCGAGTCTTCATCTAAAGAGGAAGCAGAACTCGCTTTTTACCGTCCTGAAGAATAACCAGCGGATTTTATGTCAAAATAATCTTTGTATAAGGTGGCATAATTTGAGTAGTCGTATTTCATTGTACGTCTTTGCTGCAGGTCCTTGACGACTATGTGTGGTTGTTTCGGGTGATATGGTCCTGGACTACATTTTGATGGAAGAAAATAGGCGGAAACACAGAGTAAATTTAAAGAAAAATTATTCATTGTATGTATTTACCCTCGATGTCTACGGATCTCAATTCTATTGAAAATGTTTTGGATTGTCTAGGAAGAGCCACTTCTCATGGCATGTTCCTACTAGGACAATCCAGGAGTTAAAAGTCACGCTTTCAGAAAATTGCGCTTTGTTGTCGCAAACATTTATCTCATTAACAGTGTGAAAGCTCGTAGTGAGACTTGTATATCGATGAGCGATGGTCATACTCCATATTAGACAGACTTTTCCCGAATTAGATTCTTTATTTCATGATTTTGATATACCCTGTATCCCACTGCGGCTAAAATTATTAACATTTGCAACCTATTTGTCAGTGGTAAATTTCTTCATGCCCCCACCTTACCCCATCCATACAAAACAATGTATTGGAATTCAATAATATAGTACTTTGACGTAAAGCTAAAATGCGACTTTAATTATAAACCGTACAAATTATCAAGATAAATATTATGTTTTTTATATAATTTTATATATGACAAGCTTACAGAGTCACTGGCAATTATTTAATTTATTCTTAACTTAGTATTGTTAAATTAATTATCAAATACATCGTGCAGTGCTAATACATTTAGAAATATATTATAGCAGTATAAAAAGGCGTATTTTGTTTTTTACGATGTCAATGTATTTTTTTTTTTGGCTTCCTTCAGTAAATTAATAATATTTTTAAAAAATGTTTTATTTTCGACTTTTCGATATTTTTGCGCACCCCAAAGTTTGAGAAACGCTGCTGTAGCTGAATTCAAAATTAAAATATCTCCAATATTATTATGTTTCTATATTAATTATCACATTCTAATATGTCTGTATATCAACTTTCGTGGTAAAACGGTGAACAGTTCATCAGTAATTACATATTTTCGTTTTTTGGGACTTTAAATTCTGACATGAGCGTACGTTTAACAATTGATTCGTTCTGTTATTTATAACTAATATTTAAAGTACTACAATAGTTCGTGTGAGAATTAATTTCTTAAATGGTAAAATAATAATTTTTGTGTCAAGTAATAGATTTTCTTATTTGTGTAAGAAAACTCGAAGAACAAACCGATATTATTCTAGTAATTCTCAGATATTAATCACCAGCTGCTAAAGAAAGGGTGATCTTTGCAGTAAACAAGCATGTCATAGACGACATTAAGTGCTGTTTATGGACAGATAATCTGAATTAATGATTTGTGCTTGCGGTAGCGAAGCATATCTAGGTCATATGAAAGGAGCATTTCATTGCAAGAATATAATAAAAATAATGCATTCTTAATCGTATTTTTCTTATCGGTGTTTACTCATTATCATAACGATTGTATAAATAAGTACTTCTGATTAAATTTTACTTTATCTGTATTATTTATAAATATTTGTATTGATCTATTTTAATTTACCAAATAAAATTTAGAGTACTTCGTATGAAAAATTCTCGCAACCTATTGGTGGTATTGCATGAAACAAAGTACATGGACGCCATTTCAGCAGGTACCACACACAGGAAATCGGGGTTGCCAATTAGGCGAGTTATTAATAGAGTTGGCGATTGTTGCGATAATACGAAAGTACCGGTTTTTTAATAATAAATAAGTAAATAAATCAGTTTCCTGTGTGTTTATTATAATAAAGTTCCCCATTCAAAATTCTGTAAAAAAAGGAATAGCAGAACAAAATCACTTTGAATTTGAAACTGAAAACATTTTAAGAAAGGGAAAATGGTACGTCATAAAAAAGTTTCATAAGTGTATCAATAGGTACCGCTGTAAGCAGCATAATGGAAGAGGATACCTCTATAAGTGGCATTTTAAAGCAAATTTCATCGGTTTTGGAATGAGTTGCACATAAAATTATCTGCACTGTTCAACGATTGATTTTAATTTTTGACCGAAGTAATAAGTGACTTCTAAGCATATCGGTTGGGTAAATTTGGTTTTAACAGTTCTAGGGCCAAAAATGGCAAATAAAGCGACAATAAACACACCGACGAACTTTTTTTTCATACCATACTGTTTTCCTTTTCTTCAAGCATATTCAGTTCAAATTTTAATTTATTCTGATCAGTGGTCCTTATTTATAGCATTTTGCAAGTGTAACGTTAAATATAATCTCTCTGCATTTATTTTAAATACTATATATATATATATATATATATATATATTAAAAGTGCACAATTATTTAATTTTTATCTTTTCAATACCTGTAATAAAAATTACTTTTTGGTTACAAAAGTAAGTTATTCATTTAATTTACTTGGTAAAGTGGTAAAATATATGTGATCTCGTTTTCAGCATGTGAAACAAAATCTTAAACTTTGAAATCAAGATTTATCTGTTTGTACACGTTTTATTTCTCATATTATAGTACTTACACGAATACAAACTAAATATATATATATATATTCGCTTTTCTTTAAATAATGGCATACTCTCTAAAATATAAGGAATTTAAAACAAAAAAATACGTTGAAAGTTTCCCTAAGAGCAGATTCTCATCTTCCTATTTTATATCTTTAAAGAAAAGTTCAAGAATTCCCTTTGGTTTTCAGTTCCTTTCACCATAAACCAAAAAATGTCGTATTTTCTTGACATATAATATATTGCATATATTATATATACTGACGTGTAAAAAGATATAAGTAACTTTTCAAGTGTGGAATAGGTTATTTTGGCAAAGAGTTTTATTTCTCTTTACGGAAAACGTTGAGATCAATTTGCATGCTGCCCTTACAAATTTGCTTATATCAGAATTTTATTATATAAAAGCAATTCTCTCTTACTCTACATGTATTTCTGACGTCATATAAAAGATCAATATAAGCATTGTTTCATATAAAAGCATTCCAGGGTAACTTTTTTAAGTGGATTGTGGTCTGGGTCACATATTATTAAAACGTATTACTGAATTAAATATTAAATGCGTATTTACATTAAACAATCTATTCTGATGGTAACATATGTTTACTTTCCCCGAAAAACTTTAAAATAATTTAATTAATATTTGCAATATCGGTATGCCAGGGTACCGAATATCGGTATTTTGAGCCATTTGTACAATTTTGTAATACCGGTATTTACAAGTTTAAGTACCATGTTTTCGGTATTTACTACAAATTTTTAAAATTGTCTTCACTATATGTTCAGGATACATAGCAAAATAGTATGCATTTTGTTTTTGTGCTTTTTCAAAGGGAGAAATTATTTAGACTGTGAATACAAAGTTGCATCGTACAATCAAGATAAGTGATAAAATATGTGAATCATCCAAGGAGGTGTACCAAAACTGTCCTATTACAGCACAGAGAGATATTGCATAAGCACAGGATTCGTTGTCTGATATTCGTATATTTGCAAACAAGTTGTAGTTGTGAGGAAAGTGCGTAATATTTTGATAGTTTTCTAACTGGTGAATTTGTCACTCGCATTGTATTTGCATATCATACTTAAGAGCTAAAAATATTTTTAATAATTTTTATATATATACTCACAAATAATAATACATAATAATGAATAAGAATAACGTAAAAGAAAATAAAAAATCAGTTGATAATACTTCGGTTTGGTTTCATTATTTTAGGATAAAAACCATAGACCACAGACAGAAGAGTGATATTTACACTTTTTTTGTTATTTGAATAAATAAGATGTTCCTTTACTTTATTGTGAATCTTTATATATTGTTATAACTTATAAGGTACTCATTATTTTTTGTGATATTTACACTCCCTAATAAAACTGGCAAATAAAATAAACACTGTGCTTTTTTTATTTTTCTAAAACTTCTTCTACCGGTAGTAAAACCGGTATCTCGGTATTAAGACCTAAAAAATGCCAAATACCGGTATTGAGCGTTTGGTCCGATATTGCAATCCCTAAATTTAATGACCTAATGTTCCAAATTAAAAACAAGATGGAATGCCGAATAAAACTAAGATACTTCCATAATTTTCAATTTAGAATAAACATTTATCTTAAGATACAATTCACAAACACTGTTAAATAATAATTATATATATATATATATATATATATATATATATATATATATATATATAATGATGTATATAAACAAACAACGAGGTAAACTGAATTTGTTTAGCAAAGTGATATTAATTTTAATAACGCTTATGATTAATGAAATATAACTCCAGACAAACAATTCTAAGAAATATGATAATTAATTTGAAAAAAAAATCACTCACATTCTAATAAAAATAAGCGCACCAAGAAGGAAGGCTGCGATTGTTACGAAACAGGGAATGAAGGCACGTGTCATGCAAATATGTAAATGTTTAGAAATTGTTACATCAACACTGTAAGTAAAATTTTGTTTTATTCTGACAACTCTTTCTTGTTAAGCAAATTTGTTTCTCAATAAGTGCATATTTTTGAAACATCAGTATTGATTAGTTTTGATATGTTTACTCTTCATTATAGTTTTTTTTATATTTTAATTAGGATTTTAAAATTTAATAATTGCTGCTTTTGTTAAAAAGTCAGATTCATGTATTGAAGACTTTTTAGGCAAAAATAAAAATAGTTTAATTCAATGACAAATTAATTTATCAGTGTAGTATATCTTAATTTAACTAAAGGAGAGATTTTACCACAAAAAAATAGCTGACAATTAATGTTACCGATTTATGTGGATATAACTTGATATATAACGATTTTGACTTACGATAGCTTCTGGCTTAGAATTATATTTAGTAGCAATCCATTATTATTCTTTGTCAGGGTTGCTTACACATGTTCCGTGTATCTTAAGGTCAGCTTTGAAAAAACTTCTCATTAAAAACTAATAGCCTGTGAAATTACTCGGGGAAATTGAAAAATGTTCATTTTAGATCTCACTTCATGCGATATTAATTTGGCTTGATAAAAACCCTAGACCTATAAATTTATTTTTTAGCAGATTTAATGTTCTGTGAACATATTAATTACTTTTCAAAGTAACATGTTAAAGTACGTGTGAAGTCAGAAACCACGTAAGCTAAATATGTTTCAGAAAAGTTAGTCAAAAACTATTTCTGAATGAGAGCCTCCTAGCATCAAACTGAAATAAATATATAACCTTAAAGTTGTTTTAAAAAAAGGGCTGAAATCGAAAAAGAAAACTTTATTTGAAATAAAACTAATGTGGCGTATATGGATAAATGGATGGTTTCGAATTTACATAAAATTAAATCTTGTATTGTTTATATACGCTCCTTTCTTTACATACAAAACTATTTCAACAATTACCTAGATAAACCTTTTTTAAGAAATAGGTTTTTATAAAAGATGATTTCACATTTTCCCAACATCCATCTACACAAGTAAACAACAACTCTTCGAATTTTTCCAAAATATTGATGATAAATAAAAATAATTCAGCTGAGTGTCTTGGAATCCATACTATAAATTTAGCTGTCTCTGTTTTTGTAGAATATAGTCAGGGTACCAGGTATTCTAAATGCATCATTTAAATTTTCACTGACATTTAAATAGGGGGTGAAGAATAGTCAACTATCCTGCGAATATATTAACTTTCTAGGAATTTCTGAATACCATGGCACTGCGTTTCTGCGCATTATTTTCTAAATAATTAAAGCCTAGACCAATGGCACCAAGGAATGGATGCACGTGATGTAAATACATTCATCACAGTAACAATCTGTTCAAAGTTAACCTCTACCGAAAATAAGCCAGCTCCGTTTTCTCATTTTCATCACATTAACAAATCAAAAATATCAAAGAATTCTTCTGATGTAAGGGAGGCAAAAGCGTGTTCCTACTTCATTCCTTATTAAATGGAGTCGAGATTTCATTGTCAGACTGAAGAGACTTCCTCAGGTAGACAGAACACCACTCAAAAAAATCGAATGTCACGATCTCGGGTTTATTACTTATCTGTAAACTAGCAAAATGTGTCCCTTCCTGGAGAGGCATGATAGCTCTACGTGGAGGGCGGGAGCAAATCAAAAATTCGAAAAGTAAAAGATAATTTTCAAAATTATAATAATGATAATTTACTCAATGAAAATTAAATTAACATAATATACTTATACTTTAACTTAAAAGCAACATATACAAAATTTAAGCTTTATCTTGACAATTTGTACGGTGTGTATTTTAGGTCATATTTTAGCTCAAGCACTTCAAAGTACATTATTATTGCATTCAATGCATTGTTACTGTTTGGAAAGAAGGAAAAGTTTGCTGCGTAAGGAAAATTTTGTTTTAAAATTGGGTCGCAAATATTCAAAGTCTGAGATGCACTGCTGTAAACAATGCTGCTAGCAGTCTTCAGTCAAAGTTAAAATTTTACAGAACAGTGGGCAAATAGACCACTTTTATGAATACATTACACAGTAACCCGGTTTCCATACGCAGCTATTGCCTTATGACGCTATGATCAGTCACTTTATGTTTACACGATGATATGTGGAACACCATTTGTTATTGTTTTCATTGGTCAACAGCTACCACCCATTTTTATAACTGTACCAGTCCTTTAGATGTCTTTTTAACCTTCAATACAGCATGTCTTCAATACTAAAATGTTGGTCAACACTCGCACAGCTAACGTTCTCCACAAGCCTGCCAGTCTTGCAACCATATACAAAGGCTCTCGTATGAATTCTAATCGTATTGCATATGCAATCATTCTTTCTCTTGTAGCATATATCTGAAAATTTTATTTTCTTTTTTAATGTTAAATTGTTTTGTATTGCACGAGCTAGCTCCACGTGTCTTAAGAATCCCCACGTTTATTCTTGACGTTACATTCTAGACATTTGAAAATGCTACATTTTATACACTAGTATATTTTCAATTGATTTAAATTCTGTTCCATTCTTTAAATATGGAAATAATATGTAAGTAAATATTAATGTGTGCGTGTGTGTATATATATATATTATTTTATATGTGTGTGTTGTGTGTGTGTGTGTGTGTGTGTGTGTGTGTGTGTGTGTGTGTGTGTGTGTGTGTGTGTGTGTGGTGTGTGTGTGTGTGTGTGTGTGTGTGTGTGTGTGGTGTGTGGTGTGTGTGTGTGTGTGGAAAACTTTACAAACTCAAAACTGAAAAGAGAATTTTGACATGTTTTCTTAGTATTAAAACGAACCCCGGATTGATGATAATCCTGCAATTATTTTAACCTTTTAAAAAAATGATTTCATTACATTTTTATAACAAGCATTTTTTTAACAATTTTACATAAAACGAAAATTAATTCGAGTTCCAAATAGCGCTTGATGCTAAAAATAACAAACACAATACAGATCCGTACATTTGGAAATAAATCTAAAACAGAATCTGGAATAAGAAATTAAGCTCTTCAGAACAATATGCATTTAATTTCAATGGAGGGAAAAACACTTAAGAGGGATCACGCTTCTTATGATGGAATTGAATCGCTTCAACCACTCAAGAGAATTAATTCACTCAAGCGAAACTGTAGCAATTGGGTGTTGTAACGATTGAGTGTTTCAAGAATGTGTCATCAGTGAATTTGCTTGTCGCATTTAGAAGTGTTAATTAAACAGGATTGAGGGAGAGGATAAGGTGATAAATAGAGGCAAGACACGTGACTCATTTCGCTATGCTCAAGAATTCTTAGCAATAGTTCCTCATGCAATACATTTACATAGAGAACAAATGAGAACGTGAAAAGAAGAACATAGAGTTCCGTCAAAAAATAGAGCTTCAATAATTAGCTCAATTACATTTCTTCATGAATGCATGGACTTGAAAGCATTGTTGTTAATTCAAAGAAAACTAAATAGCAATGTTATTCGATTTATTAGTTAGCTTCTTTAATAGAAGGGATTAATGTAATTATTTTTTCTAGTTATAAAGTATGAAGTTTTAGCAGAATTTAAGAAAAAAAATCCGCTATGTGAGGGATTTCATTACTGTACAACCAATATTTACCTGGTAAAAACAGAAGTAATTGTTTGGTGACATTGAACGAAATATAATTTAATTATAAAAATTATTTGCAAAATGTTCTCTCTCGATATCATTTTTTATGTAGTTTTTGCTTGAATAGTTTTTCTATATATGTACCGGGATATGTTATTTTGGATATTAATGCAGTTATATTAGAAACCAACCAGAAGATATAATTTTTTTCCATTCAAATACCATGTGAATGAAAAACTAATAATAGTACACCATATGGACCTTAAGGGCTCTTTCTTCGATGAGATATTCAATTTTAGGAAAATCTTAATGCTTTTGAGATTACAACATGAACGGATATATTTAGAGTTATAGGTTTCAGAATAATTTTCTAAAGGATATTATAAATTATAAACAATTTTATTTAATAGATAATATATTTACTATAACGACCATTTCCTGAAATATTTAAGAGCTTTAGAAAGGAAAAATATTCACATATTAATTGGTTGAATGATTTTCAAAAAAGGTAAATATTAAGATATATATAAAATGACGTTTGAAACCCAGACGCATTTTACACAAGAAGCCAGTTTTTAAATAAACTGATTACATAATTCAGAATATTTTAAGGCCATTTTCGAAATATTTGAGACATTGGCTAATTTCAAGACAGTAAATTAATGATAGGAAAAAAAGTGTAATTTTTAATGGGAAAATTTTTGTACAAGTAACTTAAATATGTTAATGTCTTTAAATATTTGACGATTGACATCATTTGATTAAACCATATTTAGATAACTCATAAATTTTAACCAGCTTCTTAGGTAATTGGGAAAATTGTGTAAGAAATCCCTTTTTTTGCCAAAGATGTCCAAAAAATCTTTGTATTTATAAAAGAAACTAAAGTAATAACTTATACAATATATGTGTTTAAAATGCAGGAAAATAATTTATTATAATTATATTTTTTTCCCGACACACATGTGTATGAATAATAAAAATAATGTATACCTAACTAAACTTAATATTAATAAAAGTCGAATGTTCTAAGTATTAAAAACGTGGTCTGATGAGCCTTATTTTTTTGAGTATTTTCTTAAATTTTAAATAAGAGTAATATGATATTAAAAAAATAAACTGAGCAGCTTAAAACGCTTGCTGATTTCTACAATTATTTCTTTTCAACATGCAGTTACAAACGATAAGTGTATGTATTACTAGCTTCTTCTGAAAGAATAAAGGATTCATTTTTCACATCTTATTTCTGTGATTATACATTATGAATCTAACAAAGCCGTCGTAATTTGTCTATAAGTACTCAGAATATACGCTTTTAGTAGTCTTAGAAAGTTTATAAAATGTTCTAAATTATATTATTTTCTATTAAAGCTTTTTCATTATAAGAAAAAAGAGGTATAGGAAATCTAGCTGTGAGTGCACTTATTAATCCAAATCAAAACTGCTAGCATGGCTTTTTTTTTGTTTTTGTATTTGATAATCACTCTAAAAATCCGATTAAAAACAGTTGAATAAATGCCGTTGATTTGTCATATTTATCAGTTACAGTTACATGCACTTATTAAAATATTAAATGTCAGAATTGATAAATATTCATAGTCAACGGGATTTACTGAACTGTTTTTAACTGTGTTTTTAGAGTGCCTAATCCCAGAATAGAAAAAAACCATCTTGAACAAAAATCAAAATATATTTGTTTGCTGTTTCGATTTGGAAATCGAAAAAAAAAAAGATAAAAAAATTAAAAAAAACAATGCATAAAAATAAAACTTTAATACAAGAGTCACAAAATTCCTCAGTCGGATTTTATTTTAAATTTTTCCTATAGCGAATTTTTCTTTTGTATTAGAATATATATAAATGTGTGGGCAAGTATATATATTAAAAATCGAACACCATATAAGATTTAATTATATATTTAAATTAATGGAATGCAGACTCATAGTAAAATTTAGGGATTCTTAAGATTTTTTTAAAATTTAATTACATTACACACAATTTTAGAATTTTATAACTTGTCAATGTAAATAATATTGCTTAAATCTTTAAGTAATAAATGTCATTTTAGGGGTTATTTTTTACCTGATTTTTCAGACATCATTAGAACAAAATCTGATACCATAAAACGAGAGTAATTACTTGTTGGTATATAGCACTGTAACTCATGCTTATATGAAGAACAGCATTAACTAACTGAATTTTCCTTTTTCAAGTAATTTGTTTTATTTTTATTATACCATACTGTTTAAACTTATAATTATTTAATATATTTCTCCACAAATAACGACCAGCATATAAAAAAATTAAAATGTGTTTCGAATTCTGATGTATTACCATGGGAAGGGTTGGGGATCAAACCCCTAACAGACCAATATATTTTTAATTTTTATCTTAGAAATTACAATTCAGCACTTTTATGTATGGTTTTTTTATAATGTAATCATCCCCCCTTCTCATAAGGAAAATAAGTTCGGTAATTCAATTTATTACCGTTAATGTTCTTTTTAAGTTAAGAATGTTTACAAAAATTCATCTTACACTGCATCTTTACAAATTCTAAATTGATTCTTTTAGAGATTTATTCCGAAATAATTTTAACTTATAATTGTTCCTCCTAGTTTTCTTCCAAATAGTATCAAAAACACATTTCGTTAGCTTGTAATGTTTCTTTTTCACATTTATGATATAAAACTCTACAGTAAAAGGAATTCCGAGAACTTTACAATTCCTAAGTTCTTTCAAATATTCTTATTCTATCAGACACAATGGAAATCTTTGTAAGGAAACCAATATTTTTTTCAGCCCACAGCTAGAAAAGCATGCCGCTTAAAAAGGCTAACGTCTTACCCACTCAGAGTTGAGAAAGTCTAGTTTTGAAAGAAGTTTTCTTTTCTTTGATATCCGTGACAAAAAAAAAGGAAATGGGATCGACTTTTATTCGATCGCAGACCACTCATAGACCAAAAGTTTTTAAAAGAAGTTTGACACTTTCAAGTCTATTTTTGTGTCACACTTTTACTTCTTTTTTCTTATCATGCAACTCAACCTCAGATAAGTTTAACGAAGGATCTATAAAAAGCTATCAATAATAATAAAAAATACACTAAGCTGAATTTTTTTTTGTTACAGTACGCATGATTTAATCGATTTTTTTACGTGAACTGCCACAGGCTTCGTAAGTAAAAGGCTTATTTCGCAATAATCTAAATATATATATGCTTCATTAGAAGAAAGTGAGTAAATTCATTAGACAGTTTGAGCCTACACAATGTTAGTTTAAACTCTCAGTAAAATTTAGACTTTTTTAATTTAGAAAAATCAATAATTGAGGCTATTTTAATCCAAAGATTGTAAATTTTAATCCGATCTATAAATTTAAGCAAAAAAGGATACCATAAACCAAATATCTTTTTAAAGAAAAAATGTATTTATGTGCTTAAGACTCATAATCTGTTTCAAATTTACTTTAATTTCATTTATAAATCATTATGATACAAAATAAAAAATAAAAAATTTTCAATTTATTTGCATTTGGTGTATGGGAAAACGCTCAAAGGTTGTTCAAGCACATATTTCACTTAAGGATACCAGGATTTGCTCTAAAGCGTGAAATGCCTAAAATTAGACTCTTTGTTTATGGGACATGTATATCTTAAAAAATGTCCAGTAGAGCTTAGTTTTTTTTTTTTTTGTGATCTTAAAAATATGTATTTTTAATTGTTCTGTGGAAATACAAAAATAATTTCTTAATAAGTTAATTGTTTTTCTTTTGATTTAAGTAGAATAATTCTTGAGTTCTCAAAATACATACTTATATTTAGGTACAATTTTCTAAAAAAAAGTATCAATGTAAAATATTTTTGCACATATATAAAATAGTACACAAAATATAATTAACCTACCTTTTTAGTAAAATATTAAGATACTTTCTTAAAAAATTATAAGGCTTTGTAATTTTGAAAATTTGTATTATTTTCCCCCCTCCTTTTCACATATAAAGAATTTTTTTTAAAAAAAACTTTATGGACTAACTAAGAAAGTAGATTTACTATATGCAGAGGCATCCTGTATAAAAAGTATACAAATTTGGAACCATCTAGTGCAATAGTTTTTTTTAAAAAAAAAGTGTACTTAAAAGCAAAAAATTATGCTTTGGAGAAAAAGTAAAAAAACTAAACATTTTTGTAAACGTTATTAACGAGTTTGTCAATTATTATTTACATAGTTTTAGATTATTTTGTCAACTAACATATAAGTTAAACATTTTTAGTTACAAATTTTTAGATTCAGAAAAATATGCACTGTTTTTATACTAAAATCGAATACTCAATTTTTAAAAAGTGCATGATGTCCTTCTTTTCTTAAACTTAAAGCAGTTCAATAATTTTTTTCATACTGATAATGTATTTTTAAAATAAGGTAACCAATAACTAAAATATTCCTTATTGCAAAAAGTAAACATATTTCTCCTGACTTAGAGTTTTATTAAAATTTCATTACTTAGGTACGATTTGGCTCTGAGAAACATCATTAACTGGAATACGAAAATAGAATATGTAATATTTCTTTAAAATTGACAGTTGAATATTATCAAATATTTACACAATTTTCTAATATACAAGACTGATCCAATAGATCATTGAACTTACAAAATCAGTTATCCCTGACAGTATCACCTTAAAAGTAGTCCCCTTCAGTATTCATACACTTCTGTATTCGGCATTGCCATTGCTGACAATAGCTCTGGAACGAGGTTTTTCAAAAGTCCTTCAGGAGATTCTCCGTTTTTGTCTAAACTTATTTAAATGAAGTAAAATGAGTTCCTTTTTAGCAAGATTTATCTGCAGGAAATAAAAAAGTAGCATGAAGCCAAATCAGGTCAGAAAGGAGGATGTTCCATCACGGTAATGTTTTTGCTGATCAGAAACTGCTTGACAGATAGGGCCGTGTGAACGCGCGCATTGTCATGGTACAACAGCCATTCATCACTCCCTAATTCTGGCTTTCCCCCCCCCCTAATTTTTTCACAACGTCTTTTAGTACTTAAATGAAGTTGTGTTGATTAACCACTGATGTGACTGGGAATCCACACATATCATGAATTTTAAGAATGTTTTTGTCTGAAATTGCTGACCTTGTGCGCCCAGAGGGTTCATGATCTCCCAAACTGACCCTTCACCCTGAAAACTACTTATGCCATTCAAATACATGTGCACGAGAAAAAGTTTAATCTCCATAATATTCGGTTAGTATTTGAAATGTTTTCCTGGTTGATTTCTTACGTTTCTCAAGAAATTTGATGTTGATTCGACATTGTTCTGGCAGATTTCTTCAACGATGCAGTACTCTAAACTGAAGAGATCGGTTTCGGTCAATCTAGCTACATAGATAGAGGAGTTGCGTGGAATGACGTCACCAAACCAGTTGTTGCCAACTCCCCTCTTTTTTCAATCAACATACTTAGTCTCGTTTTATCTCTCTCTCTCTGTGCGCGTGTGTGTGCGCGCGTGTTTGTGTGTGTGTGTTTGTCACACCTTGTATCTTAGTTGAATTATATTTTCCAATATTATTTTCTCTCTTGGATTTAATTCACTTGGATTTATTTCTACATACAGATTTTGAAAAAAATCATAAATAGGTAGAAATCATATCAAATATAAAATAAGAATATAGAATTCCTTTCTCAATAAATATTGGATTTCTTATTTTATACATGATACATATTTTATATCATATATAAAATAAGAAATCCTACTGAGAAAAATATTTACGAATTGTTTACATTTTGAATAAAAAAACCCTTAATTTAATTGTATTACAGGGTCACATTTCAGTAGTGATATTTCATACTTTAAATTTCTTTCTCATCAACAATGTACTCAAAATTTAAAGAATAAGTGAAATGCATACGGCTGTTTAACTGTGTTACTAAACATTATCCAATGTAAGCATGTGAATGCATATATGTATACATACCATCTAAATCAGTATATTATTAGTTTTAAAATAAATTTCACGTAAGACGGAAAATTTTCACTGTCAGTTATCTGATAAAAAGTTTTATTATACAGTTTTGATTCTCGAGTACCAGATATATGTATTGTATTTTAGAAATCCAATTCAAAATTCCTTTTATTTTTGTAAGAACCACTATTCTTCTCTTTTTAAAAAAAACATGCAGAACGTATTTTCGATATTGATCAATAAATTGGTAAATCTAAAATAAATAAATAAATCTAAAATTAGTAATATATATATATATATTGACTTTTATTTGATTATTTTTTTTCAAAACGCTTCGATAAAAACAGGAAACAGAAACATGAGAATTAAAATACATGCCGATACTTCAAAAATAAATGATTCATATATTCTGAATCATTGTTATTGAAATACAATATTTACATATGTATGCAAGCAAAATTTTTATTTCAAAAAATTATAAAAAAGTACATTTATTACATATTAACAACTTACTTATCACATTGCATCATGATATTAAAATGCCTATATATGTGAAAGTAAAATACACATATGCAAATACGAATGAAGTCATTTTAAAATAAATAATGAGCACATAGTTAAAAATAAATAAATAAAAATTGAGCACATAATTAAAAATGAATTAATAAAAAAAGATTGTGCATATAATTAAAAATAAATAAATAAAGATTGAACAAATAATTTAAATGAATAAATAAAAAGATTCTGCATATAATTAAAAATAAATAAATAAAGATTGAGTACATAATAAAAAAATACATGTTTTAAAATTAGAAAAAAAACATAATTTAGTATTCATTATTTGCACATGTATATGTTATTATATTAAAGTTACGTAATTCATGGGAAAATTCTTTGTAAAATATTGATGATTAAAACCAGCTAAGGAATAATCAATTTAATTTCAAAAGGCACCTCTTTGTTTTAGGTGCAGTTAATGAATTCCATATAATTAAAAATGTGTGTATCCTGAAGCAGTTATTTTTGAATTTTAAATTGAATAATATATTGTTTGTGATGTATATCAATAAAAATAGCATCAATGTAAGTTTTTTAAATGAAAAGCATGTTTCAAAATTATGTGTACTTCTTATTCTATGAATATATGTAAATCTGCAATGTTTCAGTGTTGCACGCACATTGTTGTACTTTATTGTGAAAAAGTAATCATTACTAATGTGTTTGCTTTAGTGTAAATGTTCGATATGTGCTATGTATTGCATCTTAGAATGTGAAAATTTGCTGTTGTTTTAAGTTAAAAGTAAATTAAAATACGTGTTCTGATGCCATGTGATTAATGTATGAAAACGGTTAATATATTGTACGGAAAATCAAACACGGAATCATAAAATATAAAATTTTAATATGGTCTTGGGTATGAATTATAATTTTAATACCATAAAATAAATCCCGAGTACAACAGCACTAATGATTTAAATCATTTAAAAAGAAGTGTATTTGTTTGATTAAAAAAACAAGAATACCTCTTTATCTAGAATAAAAGAAAACGAATTGAGATTGCTAATAATATATAAAATATAGTAATATTGATAAAATTATGGAAGAAATTTATTGAAATTTTAAACTTTAAAATATGAATATTTCATAATTTTTTTAACTCCACGGTTAAATATTCTATATATTAAGTATCAAACCCAGTTTTAATTATTTTCAATTTAGTAATAATTTGAAAAACTACTTCATGCAATCTTTTTAAATCACAAATACATTTTTCATTCAAAAGGCTTTTATGTAAATTCAAAGTAAAAAATATATATATATATATATATATATATATATATCACATCACATGAAACACACGAATAAAAAATTAATTTAATAATTTAAAACATGTCAAAAAATTCTTTTTGTAGTTAGAGAACTCTTAGAATATCATTTTCAAGAACATTTTCATGAATGTTTCCGTATTTTTACAGATACCAAGATGCATTGAAGAGCTTTACGATTTGCATTAAAAGTTGCATTGCATTTAGAAAATAGTTGCATTACAGAAAATACCGAATTTAAGCATCTAATAAATTAAGTGTAAATGGCATGGCTTGCGATAGAAGTTACATATAAGGGTGGTTAGAATTAAATGCAAATGCATAGTATATTTAGATATATATTAAAAATTTCATGGGCGTCATATAATATGGAAGCCTGAAAATACAAAAAGCAATGAATGTCTTTATTATAATTGAGGTAATTTTAAAATATAATACTAATATCTATTAATATTTCTTCTGGGGAGTTTTATGCTTATGATTATAATTAAAAATCATTAGAATGTGTAGAAAATTACACGATGGGATACTCTATAAAGAGAACAAAATAAGCGTAATTGATTTCAAAACATTGAAATTACGTTATCACTATTTTTTGTTTTTACGCACAAAACTATATTCATTCATTAAAATATTTGTTATTTAAAAACATTATTATGAAAACAAAAACATAGTTCAAAAATTTCGTACATGTGAGTAATAAATATAATTTCTCTTAAGATTCTTTTAAAATTAAACATGAATTTATTTACATAGAAATTTCTGATTTACAGTCTAAAAAAGACAATTTATTCATGAAACTTGATTTTTTTTCTTTAAAAAATAAAACAAAAAACCAATAAACAGTTTAAAATAAAATAAATAAATGATTTATTTAGTCTCAAGACAACTTTTAACATTTTCAGTTAAAGTGTTGAAAACACTACAATTTAATTTACTTTAAATAATATTTATCTCAGTTTGCTACTTTTTTAAGTTACTAAATTCATATTACTTACAAGTATTAACATTACAACACAGAAGAAAAATTCCTATACTTTTTCACACCAATATATATTTTTCTGATTTACAGACTAAAAACATAATTTATTCATAAGATTTGATTTTTTTCTTTAAAAAATAAAATAAAAAACTAATAAACAGTTTAAATAAAATAAAGAATTGATTTCTTTTGCCTTAAGTGAACTTTTAACATCTTTAGTAAAAGTGTTAAACACTACATTTTAATATATATTAAATAACATTTATCTCAGTTTGTTACATGTTTTAAGTTAATGAATTCATATTACTTATAAGTATTAACATTTCAACGCATAAATAAAATTCCTATACGTTTTCACACTGAATATATCTTTGCTATAAACAGTTCACGCACTAAAAATAAATGCTCAAAAATAGAATTCTCTTTTTTATTTTTCATACACTTGACACGTCTAATATGTATGCTATTTTCTGTTTACAAAAGTAAAAAAATAAATCAACTTAAAAGATATTTGTTTAATTTAAATTCAGCTATAAGAAATTTCCTTTCTCAGTAGAAGAATTGAAAATTATTTTCCTAAATTCAAATAATATTTTACTCAACTTCGTACATTTCTTTATATAACTGAATTCATATTATTTACGACCATTAACATTACAACACTGAAGAGGGATTCATACACGTTTTTTCTAACACTATGACAAGTTTACACAGTAAAAAGACTGATGTTTTTTTTTTTTTGAATTCCTTGACATATTAGACAGGGTTTGTATACATACGATTTTCTATTAGCAAAGAAGAAAAAAGATTAAATTAAACAAAATATCTTGTTTACTATTTGAAGCCATGCTGAATCTAATAAAACTGTCATTCGTGATTGTAATTAGTTTCTGCCTAAGCAAAAACCATGAGAGAAATTTCATCAAATATATTGGCGCCCATGACTTATCTAGTTTCAAACACTACTATTAGGTCTGATGAAACTATTTCCTTTTTTGTGCTGCCTTTCTACAAACATGGATGCAGACACAGGTAGAAAAGCTTAGCTTTGCAATTGTATAATGAGTGAATGTTTAATATCTTTTTGTTTTTAAGAGCTCAATAGAATCTTCATTTTTAATTTTACGAAATTAATACTCAGACTTTTATTTTTTTTTTTACTTAAAGCTCCTTCTATTTATTTTTAAAAAAGTATTTCCTGGTCTTACTGGATCAGTATTTTATTCAAGATGAGTAATTTATAAATGTAGATTCTATTGAACATTTTTACTCTATTTTTAAACTATTTTTATTAGAGAATGACAGACATATATTAATTTATATCCATGAACTTAAAGCATATCATATAATTCGTGAATTACTACTCGTTCCTATCCGTGCATAATTTAATTCACCATACACTACATTTTTAAGATCCGAAGAAGTCATAAATTATATTTCTTTTTATATTTCTTTAAGATATTTAAGTTTGAATTAGTTTTTAAGAGAAAATATCTGATCAAATAGTATGAAATTCTTAATTTAAAAAAAAAAACTCAAATGACTACTACTGGATTAAAATGGAAATGTGTATGGTTGGAAATGTTAATTTTCAAATTAGTATTTATGAAAAATATTTAAAAATTAAACTCATTTTTTTGACAATGAAATCACCAATTAACACAAGTCCTAATCTCTAATTTTCTGTCCACTTTTTGTTATAAAATATTTCTTATGTTGAATATGTAAATTTAGTCAATAATAAAATAAACTTTCTAAATCTGAAGCATGCCATACTTTTTTTCTTTCTAAAATAACATTTATTAAACTCTTTTTCCTTCTATTCTTCTGTAAAATAATTGGATTTTTTGAAGATATATTTTATTTATCTTAATACATTGTCTGTTTCAAAGAAGATATATTTTATTTTCATTGAAACAGACACTGTATTCCCATAAAGATGCATTTTGAAATCTTCGTTTAACAGTTCATAGCACATTATATTTCCATGTTATAAAATAACTTAATTCGAATTTTAAATATTAATCCAAATTTTATGTTGTTTACTCAAATTTAATGTTTTATTTTAACGTATCTTGTACGTGTTTTTCTTATCATTTAACATAAAACCAAGGTAGAATTTTGAATAAATCTTTCTTGACAACATGTTACGAATCAGTCAAATTTAATGCTTAAAAATTATGGAGCCAAATATTCCAGTTAGTAAGCAATGAATTAGACTAAATTTGACATCAAAGCCTTATTGACGAATTGTTTTGAAACTTGAATTGCCAAAAATGGGCAACTAAAATTTGATTAATTTCGTTCACAACAAAATCAAATGTTAGAGGGGAAAATAAAGCTTAATCTCAATAAGAACTCACTTTTACAACAATCATTAATGGCAACAAAACTTTCTTTAATGTATATTGCTTAAATTTAGTGGAATGAACGTTAACGGTAATAAAAAAAATCCTCTATGTTTAGGAAAAAATTCAATTTTTATGAAATACATAATTACGAAATAACGGTAAATTTATCACAATTCTGTGACTTCATCCCAAAAGAATTAAATAAGTTATATTTAAATAATTCCACTTAAATTCATTTCACTTTCTAGGTTAAGAACAATAATTGAGTTAAAAAATGCAATAAATTGCATTTATGCTATCCGAAAGAATATTCAGTGCGGAAAAATTTAATCTCTGTCATTCTTAAGGCTTGATAATTTTCTCTTTCGCCATTCTTGCTCACATTTTCAAAAAAAATAAAATACACTTTTGAAAAAAGAATCAAATTGTTTCAATAATTTACGAAAATTGCTAAAAAATTCTAAAAAATGTCATAGGTATTTCACTTCCATAAACTTTCAAAGAATTATTTATTTTGCCCTTTTGTCTGTATCATTTTCTACAAATATTTCCATGCGTCATAATCCTGAATAATATGACAAAAATAAAAAAAATTAAATAAGTAAAGTCACGCTGTCTCTGGAATTTCCTTCTCGATAAAAACACATTCTGAGAACTCCAGAACAAATATTTTGGAAAATTTTTCATTTAGTGCAATCTTAACGATATAAACAAAAGAGACACTGCTAAGAAAATGTGAGCTGGAAAATTGCATGATTGCATGAACCTTTATTTTTAAATATTTTTTATATACTATGGCATGTTTGATATGCATGATACACCTGCATCTTAAGCTGAATTTAAACTCAAATATGGCTTTGCATGACGGCTCTGCACGTTTTCATCCATTCTAATACACACTTTGTACAGTTTTGTCAAAATACCATTGTTCCTTCAAATTCCATTCCCTTTGACCATGTGTTTAGATTTCGTTTTAAAATGTGTGTCCAATCCATCCACAGTCTAGCCCAAATATAAATTCTAAGTGTGCTTTTTTGTCTAAACCTCCCAATGTACATAATTATTTTTATATTTGAATTGTTTATGTGTGAATATTATTACATTGAATTGTTTCAAATTTTATTTATTTTCTTCATTCTATGATTTGTTGATGTATATTCAATTGTTTATATGTATCTAACATTTTTTTAAAATGTTTCTAGGGTGGAGGCTCTCTTTTGGTCTTGTCATGTTATTTTTCAAGTAGAACATTCATTGAATTAATTTAGATAATATATTAATACATAACACGTAGTAAAAAACATTTAAACTGTGAGCGAATAGCAGTTGCTTAGAAAAATGATATAATTCCAATGGATTCCTCTTAAAACTGTGTTTATTAATTTTTAATAATCTAAAATTCGTTTAGTAATTTTTATCAATTGATATAAAAAATTACAATTGAAAACAGTTATGTGAAAGCTCCAAAACATTTTTTCGTTAATTCAATAAAATGCAAATAAATATTTCGCTTCTATATATAAACTAATGCTTTACAAGGTAAGTTAGAAATATTTCTGTAGAAGAGAAGAAAAAAAATTTCTTTTTTAGAAATTTTGAGTTTCATCAGTTTAGTTTTATCTTTAATAGATAAAGAAAGAAACTGTTGGATGTATATTGTAATTACTATTAACAAAAAAATGTGTTAATTAATTAACATTAACAAAATTAATTAATATTAACAAAATTAATTAACATTAACAAAATTAATTAACATTAACAAAAAATTAACAAAATGCTTTGTGTTCTGTTTCTAAATTTCAAATTCATGTTGCACATGTCTAAAAAGAATTATATTTCAAACATAAATTTCATAAGTATAAAAAGTATCTTTTATAATATATATGTTACCGGCAAAGTATGAAATCCGGCATTCTATAGAATGCCTAGGCATTCTATACAATGCCTAAATCTAGCCGGCAATGTATGAAATGATTCCTATTTCACACATTGCCTAGGCATTCTATAGAATGCCTAATGAGAAACTGGCAAAGTATGAAATACATCTCAGATTCATTTCGAAATTTGTCAATTGGCAAGATATAAAACTTTTAAGAAGTGTCTCAGGCTCAGAATCTGTTAGTTGTACATTGCTGTTTGTTCGGAAATGTCAAAATACTGAATTTTACTTAAACTTGTTCAACAAAAAATTGGTTTTTTCATGTGCTACCTGAAAATGGAGAAGCAAGCTATAGTGTGGGAGAATGAGACATGGTCTAAAGCAGGGGTCGGCAACCTATGTCACACGTGGCACGCGGAAAAATTCTCAGTGGCACTTTGCAAAACTCAACAAACTTGTAAATTTTTGAATTGTTTCAAAAATGCTCTACTGTGTGGCTCGCTGAATCATATTGGTAGATTGGTTTGACACGCAACAGCTAAAAGGTTGCCGACCCATGGTCCATAGACATGAAACAACTATTCAACGGTTAGTTGCCTAAAATTCGAGTTGATGATCCAAAAAAAAGGTTTTTTCTTAACTGAAATTACTTACTAGAAGTTAATAACTGATATAAAAAATGCTAAAATGACTACTAAGAAGAAATCCAAGAACTATTGGTTGCTGAATAGCTATGATGTGATGTTGGCGGAAAATAAAAGTAAACTCATTTAAACTGTTAAAGAAAGCGACAGCACCATAAAACAGTGGTCCACAACCCTTTTTCCGTGGATCAAAAGGTATCAGGTCACTCAAGGAGCATTAAATTATTTCCATTATATTTACTGGCGTGTATTTTTTTCGTGTTTGTGCGACTTTCCATGGAAATCGCTTTGTATTTTATGTGAAATCATGTTATAATTATTTTTTGGTGCAACTGAATTTTACTCTGAAGGCATGTTTAAATACAATTAAATTATAAAATCAAACAATATAAAATATAAATAATCATCGTCCCATCCTCAGCGGGCTGCCGTAAAATTATCAAACGTTGACTGGTCCGGAAGAGAAAACTGTTGGGAAGAACTGCTATACAGTATTACGTCACGGATTCTTTTTTTTTCCTTCATAATTGGGCTGCAGATTCATATTTTTACCATTTTCAGACCTAGTACATTCTCCAGGGGCTGGTATCCCTTTTTAGTGCGGCATCATGTAAGCGATACCAATTGCCTCCGGTAATTTTGACACCCAGTTTGACGATGTGAGCATGTTCTAGGAATTTAATTTGCCAAGAGCAAAATTAATTTCATGATTCTGGGGATGTGATAGAATTCTGAAAGAACTTTCAACCAAATACAAAAATGTTACTCGTTATGATATTGAACTGTACATCCACCTACGTGAAATTTGCCAGAAAAAACAGAAAATTATTTTTTAAAAAAAGGTATTGTAATACAAAACATTGATTTTTTTCCCGAATGCCAATATATTGGCACTTGTAATGAGTGAGAAATAGGATGGTTTCTATCAACTTGGAACTTCTGAAGGAATTTTAATACCAAGTATATGCGAAATCACAATTTAACAATAATTTTTTTAATGGCAGTCTCATTATTTTGTCAGAATAACATTTGTACTTTTAGGAATGTAAGTCATTGATATAATATCCTTATCATGACCTTTTTCATACTTTGCCTGGGCATTCTATACAATGCCTAGGCAAAGTATGTAATCAATCTCATATTTCATACTTTGCCTAAAATCGTCCGGCATTGTATAGAATGCCTAGGCATTCTATAGAATGCCCGCATTTCATACTTTGCCGGTAACATATATATTCCAAAACGACATTTTTAGGTTAATTAGTATAAAGAGTACAAATTAGAAAATTGTATTTATCGTTGTATCTTTTTTTGCAGTATTAGCTATTTATATCCCATATCTACGACATGTTAAACACTATTTGAAAATTTAAGGAATGAAAATTTAAAATGTATGTGCTCATTATAAATGAAGTAATTCAAAAGTACGTATATACATATACTACGCTTATAAATATTTAATTTATAATGATAATTTGGGAATAGTGTCTTACTGATTTAGCTCAAGTCTTAGAAAATATACTTTCATCCTTATAATTAGAAACACAGGGCGTTATTCTTTCAGATTAGCTGTCTTTGTTGAAAATTCCAGCACTTAGAATTTTACTCTTATAAAATGCCATTATAAATAAACTTTTGCTTTCTTAATGTATTTGGCGTCTAACCTGTACGTGACTTATTTTCAGTTTGCTAAAACTAAGCACTTTATCATGCTTAAATTAGCTTTTTGAGATTGTCTGTAAATTTTGAAACTTTAAGACATTTCGCTTTGTAATTGGAAAACATTAATCTTTCTCAGAGTGCAGCATTTTGACAGCTATTTACCAAAAAATGATCAAATAAACTGGCAATAAAGTTAAGTTTACTTTTTTAAAAACAATACTAAGTGAGAGAAGTTATGAAAACTTCTTTAAGAAATGCATATATTTCTTCGATATATTTTTAATATTTTTGTAGTTATTCCATATATATGCGAAGTTTCAGCAATTATTTATATAATCAAAGCTATGATTTAAAAAAATAATAATACCATTTAAGCGGGTTTGTTAAAAATCAAAATTAGGCTTAGAATATCTTATTTAAAGGAATTTATTTCATATTAGTTTCAGTTTTAGTTAGTAATTATTTACTAATAAGATACTATACCTTGCTATATTTTAGTAATTTAGAGAATTTATTTAACTTCCTAAATAATATATCACTGGAGTTATCAAAATAAATTTAATTAAAACTGTTAAAATATAGCCAAATTAGAAATTAGAATAATTTTAAGTAATAAATAATCAAAGAAATTATGTACCATTAAAGGGCGCTTTAAATCAGTGAATGTGTAACTAATATGTGCTAACTATATAAAAAAGATTTAATTAATTTTTATTTGATGAAATATGAATATTTAAGTTCAATTAGACTAATTACTTATTTTTTTTTAATTTTCAATAAAGCATGGGAGTTCTCATGTAATAAATGATGTTTAAATATTAGTTTAATAAACGTGTGAAGTATAATTTAAGATAATTATAATTTAAGATAAATTCCACTAGGAAGGCAATCAGTAGTTTTCAAAAAAATTTAAGAAAGAGATTTTAGACAAAATTTATTTTTTCAAAAAATATATAAATATTCTTTAAAAGTATATTAATAAGAAAATTTATTAGAATACATTTCCTTGTAATTTTTCCTATATTTTCTTTTAAAAGGTATTTGATATTTTCCACATAAAGAACAAACAATTCTTATTCGAATGAATAATAATCGAATGTTCATCCTTTTTTCGTGAGATTTATTTTCTTATAATGACACCTAACACGAAATAAAAGCAAGACAGTTACAACAAAACAATTTTTATTCCTTGCTGCTATCTTATTACAAATTGTTCTTGCTAAGCCTAATTCCGTCATGCTTCTTTATTATATCATTCTCTAACAATACATGTTTGGATTCAGCAAATAGTTAGGCACACAACAAACAAAAGTGTCCGGAAAAAAGGAGTTTTCCATCTAAGCACACGTTTTCATGAAATATTCCTGATTATATAAAAAAAATTGGCTTTTTTTTTTACCAAATGAACTAAACGTTCTGCTTATCTTAGAAACATATTCTCAACCCAAGTCTCTTCATTATAACAGCAACTCGTGCGGAGGCAATAAATGTCCCATGGAAACATGAGATAAGAGAGGTGTAATGGGCTTGCGAAATTCAACTAATCCTTTAATGCCATGACTGAGCGTTTCTGTGATGATTGTTTTGCCAAACTACTGCCAGTAAACAAAAAGTACCAAGATGAAAGACAAAAATGTCTACTGGAATGCTAATATCAATGCTATCAACCTATAACCAATGAATGTTTCTTTTTACAACGGAAAAATTGGAGCACTTATGTAAATATAATATTGTAATTACAATAATGATATAAATTGTGAAAAAATTTTTAAAGTGTGTTGTTATTAAATACTTCTTTATATATATCTTTTTTTAGTTTACATATGGGAATTTTTTGATAAAGGGCACCATATCGCTGGAATACCTTTCTCGTTTAGGAGATCTCGTCTTAATTTATTTGAACATTTTATCTTTTAATTTGTTATAAGAATTATAAAAACACTATTTTATAAATAATATTATTTACGCTTAATAGAAGTATAAATATGACTTTAGTTAGTTTTGCAATTTTTGTAACTATGACCGTGAAATTTTCAAGTCTTGTTTTTTCATTGATAGATAGTTAAACTGAAATTAATAATAGCACATACGCTATTTTTTTTCAAAATTATATAATGGAAGCGAACTACATTCTCTGTTATCTTGTTTTTTAAAGTTTTAAAGAATTTAAATTTGTATTATTTTAATGGAAATAAGAAAATTATGTGCATAGAAGTAACAAAGCGGTGGGGATATCGAACACATTTGATCGCAAATTATATTCCTAGTTTAATAAAAAGAAATAATTTCGTTTGCTTTCTTTGTTATTATTTCGAAAATTATTAAAATATAATGAAGTATAAATATTCAATTGTCTCTACAAATGTAGAATTATTTAATTTTCACTGATCACCTTTTGCTAGAAAGTTATAGATGCTTTAAAATTTAAATGAAATTCAAAACAAATTCATAAGCCTATCATCACGAAATAAATTCCTAAGCCTATGCCAGTATCAACACTTTATGCTTCTTTAAGAGAAAGTTATAGCAGTGAAAGACAATTAAAACTGTGTGCGTCATTGAATGATATGGATAAAAATATATATCTTATAATTGCTTTTTAAGCATTTTTGTGCTACCCAGATGGGAATATTTAGTAACACTGACAGCTGTGCCGAAAATCCTGGGTTTGAATCCCGAAGAAGGCATTAGATGTTTGTAAATGTATAAAGCCTCTGCGCCATGGGGCACTCTATGTGTTCGTAGAGCCGCAAGTCCTCTTGAGAGGTGGGTGGTAGGATTAGCGGGATGAAAGAGTCCCATCCCAAGGTGTCCTTCCTTAAATTTGGCGAGAAATCTAGCGAAATTTACTGGCTGTAGTCAAACGCGACAAAGGTATCCAAACCCAGCCCCATCAACGATGAACTTTGTAGGTCGCGATTTGATGTTAAAGCCTATCGCGTCTGATTAAAAACGATAACAAATTGTATAGTTAATTTCTTTTTAGTTTTATGTTTCCAAATTATCATTATTTTTTATTAATTTTTCATAATTAAAGTTGTTAACGCCACGCACTTAGGTGTAAGGCATAATGATCCCTTGGAAAATGATAATCTCAACCAGGTGAATTAAAACCAGTTTATTTTAGGTTGACAGCATACGGTTTCATCATATAAAGAATAATAAAAGCTGCATAAAAATATTACAACAAGACCGGATATGGAATAAAACCTTAACACCAAAATCACACCAGGTGCCGTTCAGTTAAATTTAAAAACAAGGGGCCAGTAACAAACTGAATTTTTCGAGTTTTTAAATAAAGTCATGTAATTTTAACACAGTCTTAAAATGAATTTTTTTCTCATATAGTTTTCATGCACTACGTTCAAAATTTAAATAACAAATAAAACATACACTCACTTGAAATCATTATTAAAATAACTTATTTCCAGTTTAGGAAGAGCCTCCATTCTATAAGCAACTGTAATATTAAACACTGACTTCCCCATAAATACCAAACGATTTCTTTTGCTCTTCACCTTCTGTTCCTTGCAGCGAGTATCCGATTCCAGGATTCTACAACTTGCTCCAACTGTGGAGCATCAAGCTCAAGTTATGCTCAGTATTTTGAGGCGGTATTCTTGGCATACCTTCTCAGTGGTGACTTCCCAAATTGGAGGATATGACGACTTCATCCGGGCCGTTAGGGATCTTATTCAAAGAGGATTCAGCAAGGATTTCAAGTAATATACCTATATATTTGTAGTTTCCTAAATAATTAACACATTTTTAAAACATTAAAGAACCTTAGAATTGTTAGTTAGAAATTACTAATATACTGTTTTGCTCAAGAAATAGAATATTTAATATTAAAAAAAGTCATATTTGCTCTTAGTTATTTGAATATGCAAACTGTTTTTTTTCCATTTATCATTTTACAGCTCTTCATTTAACATATTATAATGTATTCAATAGTAAAATTTATGCTTGCTATGATCTTGCAACATAATAAAGATTATCTAAATTACTCTGATATTTTTTCAACTTCAAACATTTTTTTTTAAAAAGTGTATTCAATATATATGTTAATGTTTGGTTGAGAGACAGAGAGAAGAATATAAATAAAATCAACACAACCCTTTTTCCTTTCTTAGAATTGAATATTTGGAATGAATATTAATAGCTATCTTAAAATATTCGACACATTTTTTTTTCCATTTGAATGTTTGAATTCCGTCGTTAAATTTAAACAAGTGTCCACGTGGATAATTAGGAAATATTTTAAAAATGTGCAGTAGATGATATTTAAGTCTTGTTGTATAAATTAAATTTTCAGTAGACGTAAGTTTTTGAAGTGCCATTGTCATTTAAATATTTTTCTTTATTTTATCTAAAGAAGTCAGAAAAACAGATGTTACTTAATACTTGTCTGTAATTTTCTTAAAACATCTTAAATTGAATATGGTACATACTTTCATATAGAAGCTTTACTTATTTATTCATTTATAAAACTGTAAGACAAAAGATTGAATTCCTCTGTCGTAAAATTATGCAACAAATTAAAGACAATTTTTTTGATTTAATTATAATTAATAATAAATTAAATAATTTAGATTGTGGAATGATGATCAATAATAAAAACTCATTTTATTGTTCTAAAAGTAATTTAATTGTTTGTAAACTTTAAAATTATTAGTGTATAGCAGTGCTTCTCAAACTTTCAATATTTGCGACCCTTTATTAAATCATAAATTTCATCACGCCCTTCCCTTTAATAATAATACATTAAATTCAATAATACTATACTTCGACGCTAAATGTACAATACGACTTTAACCTCTTAAGTTCCACCGGCGTATATAAACGTCTCACTCACCCAAAGCATTAATTTTCCTAGACGTATATATACGTCTTTCCAAAATACGATCTTTTCTGTGCACTGCTATCCATAAAATTATTCCGAAGACATTGGAATGCATAAAAGGATCTTGACAATGTTTTGCGTAGGACTTACTTATTTCATGGGATTTGCTTATTTATCTCCCCTCCCCCTCAATACATCACACCGGCGTGCCTGTGTGGAAAATAGTGGCATTGGGAAGCAAATCGCGTAACTTTTTATTTGCAGTTAAGAGATTTATTATAAATCATACAAATTACTAAGATAAATGTTAATTTTTGACCATAATTTTATATGTGGCAAGATCTTGGGGTCACTAGTAAATATTAAACTTGTTCTTATAGTATTGTTTAAATTAAGTATGAAGTACACTGTACATTACATTTGCAGTACTGATACATTAACAAGTTTATTATTCCAGTGTCAATGTGTATTTTATTTGCTATTATGTCAGAATGTATTTTGATTGCATGCTTTCAGCAAATTAATAATTTATTTAAATAATTATTTGTTTATGACTTTTCAATATGCTTGCGCCCCCTTTGTTGAGTTATCACACCCCCTAGAGGGGCGCGCAACACAGTTTGAGAAACGCTAGTGTATAGCAGTTCTCAGAAGTTGTTAAAATAGTTTAATGTGCAAATTGTTTTTTAACTTAATTTTTCAGACTCGATATTTTAAATATTTTAACGTTGAAGTCTTCTGATAAGAAAGGATACGTCAATGAGCTGGAAGATGTAGCCAATAGCGAAGCGAGAATATTCCTCCTTTTCTCAACCAGAATGGAAGCTCAGGAGATAATGAAAGCAGCAAAAGAACTAGGTATAACTGGGAAGCAGTATGTGTGGATTGCCTCGCAATCAGTCGTAGGAACTGGGATAGAAGCAAAAGTAGAGCATTTTCCTACAGGCATGTTGGGTAAGGAATCACTCCTACAATATTTTTTCCTGAAAAACAATACATAATTTATACGAAAATTATCAAGTTTTTTTGTTGAAATTTTCTCACAGAAATCAAACATTTGCTTTAAAAAGTTTATAGTTTTATAAATCTAGATTTGAAAAAAAAGCAGAATAAAACTATAATGCTTTTATTCTTATACATAGTGATACCGACTAATTTCCTGAAAATAAGAAAAAACTTTTTAAGGTATCCGACTACTAGTGACAATTTTTTTAAAAAAAATGAAGATACGTGTTTTTTGTGGTTTTTAGATTTGTTAGTACATTTTATAAAAATTATGCTAAAATAAAGAAGAGAGAAAAAAATTATTAGTACTAAAATGGGGAAAAATTTACAAAAAAATTACATAAACGGGGCCCATTCTGTACAACATTTTATGAACGAATTATCAATTTTGATGAGATGCTTTGCTATTCATTTTTAAAATGACTCTCAGGATAAGAGATATTTTAATTTTTACAAAAACTAGAGCACTTTATCTTAGTTATTATGTGAAATTGCTTCAAAAAAACAGTGATTATAGTCACATAAATGGGCTAAAAATTTTCTTATAAAAAAGTGATGGCTAAAACTGAAAATTAAAACACTTTTACTATTATACAGAATATACACAGATAATTTCCTATAATTATTTTCAAAACTTTCTGAGCGATTTCTGTTCTCGTTTGAGTGTTTAAAAAAAACACATTTTGTGTAAAGCGCATTTTAAAGTAAGACATCTTGCTTAAAGTAGAGGCATCTTCTTTTTCCAAAACATTTGTAGTTTTTTTTTTCTTCTAGTGAACGGAAAAAAATTAGTTTCGTATTTGTATAAAGCTAATAAGATGGCCTATAAAAATATAAAACCATTAAAAAATTATCAATTTTTTTGGCAAAATTCACAATTTTAGAGCAGTTGGATACCATAAACTGTTTTTTGACCCAATCTCAGTTTCTGCAAAGCATACATGTTTGTAAAACAGTGTGTTTTGATGAAGCTTTGTTTCTCTGCAATCATTAAATCCGTTAAATTATGCATTTTTCTGTCATTATGATATATCATTTTTTTGAGAAAATTATGTTACACATTTTGTAACACGATTTTTTAAATCGAAGGTAGTATATTACAACAATAAATTTTATAATTAATTTGAGTGTTGTGATTTGTTGTATGATTTTCACCAATGTTAACTCTTAATTACTAATGGAGATGCCACATTATCTGTCTTGACATGATCCTTTTATATTAGGACTATCTTATAGAATCCTAATATCGTAGAATCTTATATTAGGATTATTAGAAATATAGAGACCTGATTTCTACATATATATATATATATATTCGGCATTATTTTGTTAATATTTATGTTGTCGGTATTAGTTAGTTATTTTTGTTTGAGAGGTATGGATTATTTTATCTATCTATCAGCTTATGTATATGTCGATTGAGAATTTCGGAATTTTTTTATAAATGTTTCTATATTGTCTTTTTTCAGTCTGAAGTATTTTACTAATACGTGCTGTTAACTATTCTATTCATATAAAAATTAAAATTTTTAAAAAAACTGGAATTAATATGCTCTTATGTGATTTGTAATATTTCTTATCATTGCAAAAAAACTCAAGAGCATGACAATAATGCGTATGCTAATTTAGTTAGAAAAATAAAGAAAAAGAATGCTATAGTTGCAAAAATCAGGATGACATTATTTTTCTTTGCTTAAAATTAGCTTGATAATTATTTATTTCCTTTAAAAATTTTAAAAATTTTAATTTTTGACATATATTTGCCAAGTATTAGACATTTCTGTGTTCTATTTTTATTTTTAGAAATTTTCTTTTGGAAACAAGAGATATAATTACTGAAAAGTATATATTTGGTATATATATTGATTTGATTTTTTCCCCAGTTTTTTATAATTTAATTCATGACGTATAGTCCAATTTTACAATTAAAATTTTTAAGATAATTGAGGATTTTTATAAGAAATATGGTTTTTGTTAAGATAAAAATGGTTGCTTACACATTTACCTCGTAGAAATTGTTTCGTATAATAATTATTTAGATAAATACTATCTTCAAAGATGTAAATGTAAAAAGAACGAGGCACTAATTACCTATTATCCAGCGCAGTTACGAGAAAAATAAAACCAATTAAGATGAAAATTAGTATAAAATTAACAGGGAAACTTTTCAGTATTTACAACAAATTTAATGCTTTAGATATCTGGGTAAGATTGACCTACAATCCATTACTTTCTTTCTTATTGACTTGCTTGGAATATACTAAAATACGAAATGAAAAAGATCAACAAATCTAACATAGGAAGTTAATTTAGAAAAACAGATAAATGTGTTGATAGAAGATCTACCGCAATGATATTTTAAAAAATCAAACAAATTCTAAAATAAAGCGCGTATTTGAACAAGAATAAATTTCCAACGTAAGTTCCTTTTTTTTAATTGTTTTCTGTTACGAGATCATCGAACATTTAAATATCAACATTTTTTAACAAGTTCAAATATGATATTTAAGATAAATATGTATAAAGGCGTATCGGATTTTATCTAAAGCAAATATCAATGCCCGCATAGTAACAAGATTTTCATTGAAATATTAAATAGTCACCTAACTTTTAGAAATGCTCGAATTGAGATGGTTAGGATTTTAGTTGAAATAATTTTCGTTTGGATTTCATATCATATTTCTGCTTTTCTTAAAGTGGAGTATTTTTTGCTTGAAATTAATGCCAGAAAAATACTTCAGAAAACAAATGTAATATTTTCCTAGAATCAGAGTTAAATGTGTATAGTATAAATAATGTAGATTACATGAACATATAACATTTGATCTTTCCTTCTGCAGATTTTAAAAAGCGAAAACATTTATTATAATTATTATTATTATTATTATTATTATTAAATCACATTTTAAAAGACAAATGATAAATTGTTTTTAGAAAAAGTTCAAACGCCAAAACAGATAGTTTTCCTAAAGGAATATTTTACAAGGAAATTTATTAGATGGAACATATATATAAAAAGATGGAACAGAGATTATTAGATGGAACATATATATAAAAAACATATTGATTAAAAAATTTAAAAAAAAATAAAATATAATATTTTTTTCTAGGAAATATCTTTTTCAGTAACATTTTTGCTTAAACACTGTTCATAAAGTAAGGTAAGTCAAACAAACAAAAAAATGTCTGGAATACATCATAATTTGGAACTATAAATTCACAGATTCCAAAATAATCAGTTTCAATTATTTTTGGATTTACAAAAACTATCAAATGGCTCTATTAATTATACGTATATTTAAGTGAAGAATCGTCAGCTTGAATTATTTAGCTTAATTGCCGAGTTTTCAGTAAAAATTCAAATAAATGAACTTAAAATAATTAAATAATATTTTAAATAATTTAATTATTTCGTAGATTCTTTGTTTGAGTGATAAAAAGTAACCAGTAGATTCGGAGATAAAAGTAATTAACAACTTGAGATATGAAAAGTATCATCAGTTTTCAGAGATAACATATTGCTGTAGTGATAAGAAATTTACTCCCAGCGTCATGTAATAATATTAAATTTATCTCAGCCTAGACATGCGTTGGCAATATTATGCAAATGCCTTGAATTATCTTCATCTGTAATAAAAGTTGTAATAAAAGTCAACGCATGCTAACTAAATCTACATAATAATTTAATGTTATATTTTTTCATATTTCTATTTATTGTAGAAAATCAAAACCTTTACATCCTTTCCAAAAGTTTCAGAGAGATATCCCTTATATATATATATATATATATATATACATACATATAGTAACATAAAATGAAAGAAATACATGGCATAATAAAATTGATAATACAAAATTATATCACTAACAAAGCTAGAAGTATTAAACCAGATTTCAAGAAATACAACTTTAAAAATGATTTAAAAGTCTATTGTAGAAGAATTAACTAAGCGTATGTATAACATGGAAATTTAATTAGAACTTTAAAATGTAAGAAACCAAAAGAGTCAATAGACTAAAATGAAGACCTATTATGATTTCTAAAGCTGTTGCTGAATTAGGACCAGCAAAATTAGGTTTAAATATATTTTATGGATCCAACCTTCCCCTGTTCAGCAGAAATTTGATACATAACAGGAAAACATACCCATATTGAAAAGTTAGGCCTAAAACCAACCACGTGTAATTTTTAACCAAAAGAAAGATAAAATAAAAATAATAGAAAATATGAAAGGAAATGAATCTTAACAAAATACAAATAATTTTGAAAAGGAATAATGAAGCAAAAACTTACATGAAAAAATGCAAAAAACCGGAGTGCGGGAAAAAACTGTACGTATGAGAGCAATCACGCTAAATGACCGTTAAAAATGACGTGTTAAGTTGGTAAAACCAGAAGCAAAAATTAGTGGCACA
This sequence comes from Trichonephila clavata, assembly GCA_019973975.1. Lineage (NCBI taxonomy): Eukaryota > Metazoa > Arthropoda > Arachnida > Araneae > Nephilidae > Trichonephila > Trichonephila clavata. Next base: position 43,296 of record BMAO01020882.1, on the reverse strand, counting down.
ACCTGGATAGTTTTCTTTTTTTTGTAATTAAACAAAGCAAACAAAAACAAATTGAAAATAATAAAAAACAGAAGGAGAAAAACAAAGAGTAATACTTAAACATTAAAAAGGAGAATTAGAGAGATAATTTAGAAATATATTTAAAAATGAAATTACTTGGATAGTTGTATTCCAAGCAATTATTGCAGAATAGCTTAAAATTATTTTGCTTAACATCATTATCTGTGACTAAATCGTTATTTCTTTTTATAAAATTTAAGATGATATTTCTAAAAATAAATAGAGAGAGATGTAGGTTACTTTCCCAAAAAGGCATCTTAATAATGTTTAATTCAAAAGAGTCTCTGTTATCAAAAATATTACTAATTAGTATATTATTCTTAAAAATTAATTGTAGGTCTAAAAAGTTTGCAGAGTCATTACTATAATTGGTTTTTAATAATTTCAGATATTGGGGATAATATTTAAAACTAGGAACATAATTTACTATATTACTAAAGATGATTAAATCATCTATGTATCTGAAAAAGTAACAAGAATCGAAACTAATGTTATCATATTCATAAAAGTGCAGATAAATATTGGCTAAACAGATACTAGCAGGCCCTCCTTGTGGAAGACTTTTAATTTGCTGATAATAAGAGTTATTGTGAAAAATACAATTTTCATATAGTACTAGATGAATAATAGAAAGATATTTATCATACTTAATTAGTTTATTCAAAGAATATTTGTTATAGGCTATTTTGAGAATTATAACCATGTCCCCAATATCTATGGAATTAAATAAATCTTCAAAGTCATAGGTGTGAATAGAAATAATTTGTTTATCTTGCATGTACTTAATGATATCTAAACTATTCTTAACTATAATCGAATTATCAATACTGTCTAATGTGGATTGAATAATCTTTTGTAGCTTTCTACCCGGAAGTGTAATATAAGTATTAAAGCCGTTTGTTATAGTCCTAAATTTAATAGGATTTTTATGAAATTTTGGAGTTACGAAAATATGAGGGAATTTAATATCCGAAATGCGTAAATCTAACTTTTTATAAGAAGCAGAAATTCGATTAAAAAATTTTCTATTGCTAGAATTAGATTTTTTAAAAGCATTATTATTATGAAAATGTCTATTTAGCATATCAGCATACAACCATTTGCAAATAATTGCATAATTACCCGGAACTTTATCAACATAAACAATAATGAAATTTTTTTGTAGTTCTACAATATGATGCTTAATATTTTTGTAAATTAATCCACAATGAGTTTTAAAGTTATTTTTCAGTAACTCTTTTAAAACATTGCATTTAAATTCATTAAAAGCTTCAATAGGAAAAGTGTATTTAATTGCTAATTTAGTAAAAAAGTTACAAATATCTTTAGAAATTTTTTTTAATGGCATTATTATTATTGGAGATCATTAATCTGAAACTAGTACCTTTTTACATAATTTCCCTAAGAGTATTATCTTCAACAATATTTAAATTGCTTGTTACAACATGTTTGTGATGCTCGTTTATAAATTCTGGATAATCCTTACAATTACAAAGAAAGGTATTATGTTGCAAATCATTAATCTTATTGTAGTTAAAAATTGAGCTACCAATTTTTTATTATACTTTAAAGCTTTTTAGTACAAACATTATTGATAGGTAAGCAATGTACATATTTATTAAATATTTTTGAAAAATTAATGCTACTATAAGATTTATTCATCAATAAAATTGTACAATACTCAGTAGTACTATTTACCAAATATTTATCTTTTATATTGAATTTATAAATGAGAAAATTAATAATATCTTTAATAATATGTAAGGCTTTATCTATATCTATAATAAAACTATATCTTTAAGATATAGCTTATTATAGATTATAAGATTTAAAGATATTAGGCTTAAAGATATTACTTATTATAAGATTTAAAGATATAAGGCTATACCTTTAATTATCGTGAAAATCATGCTTATCGAGGGTAACTTTAGTATACTTGATTTCTTTTTTGTTCAAACCAAACAGTAAATATTTAATAGGTTTAATGTTAAAAGATTTTTCAAAGTTGCTACATAAATCATTAATGTTAGGACCAATCTCAACTGGTAGTTTACTAGTTCTTTTCTTCCTTTTGCCTCTTTTTATTTGTTTAACTTTTATTACATTATCACTATTATTTATATATATATATATATATATATATATATATATAGATAGATAGATAGATAGATAGATAGATAGATAGATAGATATACACTGATGTCGATAAGTAAGGGATAAATCGTAAAATGCGAAAAACATGGAGTAAAAATTCGTAAAATTATTAGAAATTTCTGGCGGATATTAATTGGGTGAAGAAGAAAAATTGGATTTATGCAAAACTTTTCAGTCGACTTCATCCTGCGCGAAACACCGGCGCATGTTGGAACGCTGAGAAACCGTTTCATGCAGCATAGGCAGTTAAGACAAGTTTTGTGCAACTGCTTTGCGAAGGTACGTTGTTAACCATCAAACATGGTGAATGATGGCACAAAGACGCCAATTGGACATGTTTACGACAGGAAGAATCAATGGAATGCTGGAATCCTCACGATCACAAACCTAAATTGTCTCGAATTCTAAATGTGAACCAGTCTGTGATCTCAAGACTGTGGCAGAGGTTTCAAAGAACGGGAGGTGTTACCCGACAACCAGTATCAGGATGACCAAGAGTCACAACCCTGTCAGAGGGGCAGTACTATCAGAGCACTGGGTTTGGCGCTCACAGTCGCCACATGAATACGAATTTTGAGACAAACTGTTTACAGGAGACCCAATAATGCTGGCCTGTATGCCAGAAGACCAGCAGTTTGCTTTCCCCCTCACGTCTGCGCATAAACACGCTCGTTTGAACTGGATTTTGAAATATCAACATTGGAGTGTGGGAGAGTGGGCCAATGTGATGTTCAGTGACGAGTCTCGGTTTAGTCTGAGTAGTGATTCTCGGCGGGTAACGATATGGAGAGAACGTAAAACACGTTTTGAACCAAGAAACATTACGGAAATACATCATTGTCCATCAAGGGGAGTAACGGTATGCGCAGGCATCATGATGGACAGCCGCACAGACCTCCATTTCCTTGACACGGGGTCTGTGACTGCTCAAAGATACAGAAACGAAGTTCTTGAACCTTATGTTCGCTTGTTTTGAGGGGCTGTCGGTCCTCATTTCATATTCATGGATGATAATGCACCATGTCACCGAGCGGTGCTGATTGATGACTTCCTTGAAACGGAAAACATCTAGCACATGTCTTCGCCTGCGAATTCTCCTGATTTAAATCCTATCGAGCATGTATGGGATATGCTCGGGAGACAAATTTCAGCCCTTTCGCACCCACCAAGCTCCGTTACAGAACTGAAGAGAGCTCTCGAAGAAGCTTGGGACCGTTTGAGCCCACAACTCATTCATCATCTCATAGCAAGTATGGTAAATCGCTGTGCAGCGTGCGTGGATGTCAGAGGTGACAACACGCCTTATTAAACTGCAGCATCAGTATTTTATTTAATGTTTTCTTTCATTTTTTCTTTAAGTGCTTTTAGATCCTTGCTATGCTCAGTTTTTTTTCAAACTGCTACTTTTTTTTTAACATTTTTAAACCCAGTGCACCACACAGTGTATAAAAGGGGGGCATAGAACACAGATAGAAGAAATAATTACAACACAAACATCAATGCCTTCTTCGGGATTTGAACGCAGTCTCTACGGCACCGGAGTCAGGTTCACTGACCACTATACCGGATGGGCGGCAAACTGCTACTTTGGATGATAAAATTAATTATTATCATTCTTTGATTTGCTTCCTTATTTTATAACCATTTTACACTCGCATATCACGTTTCCCGCCATTCTGATTTACAGTTGCTTCTTTATTCACATAACTATCAATTTTGCTTAACTTTTGGACACCAGTGCATCTATATATATATATAGCAACTTTCGTATTTAAATATTAGATAAAATTAGTTTTTCTTTAAGTTTTATTTTATTTGTAGAATGTGTTTTATTATTATTTAAATTAATTTATAATCCTTATGTCCCTCAAGTAATGGTAGCATTTATACACTATTTTTACTTTCTTATTTCTATTATTTTAATAATTTTGCTAAGTGCTAATATTCTGCCACCTCCATGCTTTGAATTCTCATTTGAGTCCAGAATCTGACAATCAACTTGTTTATTGTACTCAGATTTAGCACGGGCTCTGCTTTTATGAATTCATTTATTTTAGGTCAGTTTGGTTTCTCTTGAATCGGATTTAGATATTCTATCCATTATTTTCAATATGTTTTTGCTCAGTATTATTAACAGAAAGGGGGACGGTTGGCTGGTCAAAAAACATGTGAAACCCCCTTTTTACATAAATTATTTTATAGATAAGAGCTGTCCTAATTCAGCAATATTTGTATAATACTGTAGCATCTATATTTTATATTTTAAATTCTATTATTTTTATAATTTCTTATACATACCCTTTAAAAATCAAATGTCTGGTTTATCTTATAATATCTGGGTTTTTTTTTCAGTTTTGAAATAAATGACTATTCACCACTCTTTAGTAGAGAAGTATGACTATATATATATAGTCATACTTCTCTACTAAAGAGAGATGAATAGTCATTTATTCAGTTTTTGTTATTTTTTATTTGTTATGTTATGTCATGTTATTTATTGTTTAAGTCATTTAGTCTTGTTATTTTTTTCAATTTATTTTACTATATATATATATATATATATATAGTAAATAAATTGAAAAAATAACAAGACTATTCTATATAACTAATAAAGCTAGATTATAGAAACCAGATTTTAAGACACATAACTATAAAAAGAATGGTGGAAATGTGTATTGTACATATCTCATATCTGTTATAAATTATAAGATTGAAAAGAAACCTCCGGTTTTTTGCACATATATCTTATATCATTATGTTCCAAGTCATTTTTTTAAAATTTGCAATAAGTAAATAAATAAGTATTTAAACATTACAATTTAAAGAAATATTAATTAATTTTTAGATTATTTCCAAGTTTTTCAATATAAAGAATATTTCGTGTTTTCTAGAATAAACTACTGTAACTCATTTTAAATGCATTTCTATGAAATGTTAATTATTTATATTGAGTGAAAAATTATAATCAGTTGAAGATAAATTTTGAAATTTAAGACATTTCTTCAAAATATAAGGTGGGATATCCAATTAAAACATAAGAAATTATTTAACTTTATATCTTGTACCGTTTTCCATAGGATAGTTTTTTTCTTATTCTGGATTCTATTGATACTAAGACATTACATCGGAATATCATTTACCTTACAATAATATTATTTTTAGCATAACGCATAGACACTTTATAAAATATTTGTTTTAGAAGATGCGTAGAAGTATTTTAAACACCAACCAGTTTTAGTCTAACTATCACGAAATCAAAAGGATGAAAGATTTTGGAAATTTATCATTAAAATTTTAAATTTATAAAATGAACGAAAAAATTTATTTTCAACCGGAAAATTACTATTTTAATATATCCATAGATCTTCAAATTTAAGGTATCCAAATACGTTCAGAGTATTTTATTTTAAAAATATTGTGTGCAGAAACATTGTTAATACTTTTTAAGGAATCTATATCAATAAATATCAATGCTTGACGAACAAAATTAAAAATAAATAACAAAATTTAAGGCAATAAAAGAAAAAGTAGCAAACTAGTATTTATAAAAGTATTACTGAAACAAATTACATACATTTATTTAAGGAATGTACAAATATTCTGATGAATTATTAAAGTATAAACGTTTTAGAGCCGGTAGAATAAATATTAAAAGAAATGCGACATACACGTTTATGAGGCTATTATTGAAATGCAAGCCATACCTCAAAAAATATTGATACGATAAGAGTTATTTTAATGCATTCCCTAGAAAATGATATAAATCAGATTCAAATGTTTAAAAGAAATACATTTATAATATTTCAATTTATCAAACTCGATACAATAGATTTCCCACTAAAATGTCCGCTTCCGATATATTTTGACCCACTTCAGATTATCCTAATTTTATGTAAGTTATCATAACTCAGCCTCTATGTAATAAAGAAACAAAATAATGTATGTTTTGTAAAGTTAGAAGACTTCTGTACTAAATCAAAAAATTTGGATACCATAAAAATTTCAACAAATAAAAATGAGCTCATTGTTAGAAATCTTCTTGCTCATTAGAGTAATTTATTTTTTTTACAACTTCAAGTAGCTAAGCATTAAAATTGAAGCGCTTAAGAGGTCTCAGCGGTGTTAACTTTCTATAGAGGGCTGAAAATATAAGCAATATTCAAATACATATATAACTCTTTGAAATAAAAAATTAAACAATTCGAATATTTTACACATTATTTATAGTGGAATAGGGTTTCAGAAAAATGTAAAATGTTTAAAGTATAGTCATAATTTAAAACTTATAATCATATAAATGTAAGAAATATTTCTATAAGAAATTTGGAGTTTTACGTTGCGCATGCTAATTTCTAAAATAGTAGCTTTAATTACTAGATATAAGTTGATTTTTAAAGTTAAATGTATTCTTATTATACACTGTAGTATTTTTAAATAAATAAAATAATAAATTATATTTTCTTAAAATAAAATAAAAAAATTACATTTTCAATTTTTATTTTAAATTTCAATATTTTTTAAATATTTTCAAATACAAAAGATATATTATTCTTAAATTAGTAGGGTTTAAAGAGAATGTTTTTTTTTTATAATTCTATAAAGTTTTATACATCAAATGCTACTATTTTAGAAAAGAGCGTGCGCAACACAAAAATTACTTAATATTTATTACAAAATTATTTCTTATTTACATATGCTTATAATTTTTAAAATTATGATTATATTTCAAACTTTTTTTTTACTTTTTTGAAACAATAATACTTTGTAAATATTGAGTAAAATATTAGAATTGTTTAATTTAAATTTAAATTAAACAATTCTGAATTAAACAATTTAAAAGAAGTATACCTGTTTGAAAATTGTTTATATTTTCACCCTTCGAGACAAAATTAACACCCCTGAGACACCTTAACATAAAAGCGCAAAACATTGCAAGAATTGCTTTTTAAAAGTTTTTAATTTCCTCGTATATTTCTTTTGAAATCAAAAACATTATTAAGTAAAAACCGCAAGCATAACCCCTTAGTTCACTATTTTGGTAGCTCTACTTACGCATCTTATGCATACACCCGGTAATCCATCAACCTGCTTCAAATATCTGTCATAAACTCAGTGGATTTGTAAAGATTTATTAAAGGAATATTTGATGGATCAGAATAAGATATATGTATTCTTTCAATCTCGATGAAGATGTCTGAATATGTCACTTTCTTCAACAAACACGGAATTCGTTTTTCATATAGATGCGAGTATCTGAATAAATCTGTGTCAAATTCTTCCATGCGTATCTTTCAAGCATGCAGTATTTTGACAAGTATGAATTTAATAACCATAACTACACTAGCAAATCTTTCTATTGATAAGAGAAAATATTCTTTTTGCGAATAAATGTAAGAAATATGGAGCTCAGAATAACAAAAACTTATAGACAAAAATGAAAGCTAAGAAGATAATGTATACTCCAGACAGTATTTTATTCAATATAGTAAAATAAAAGCAACCAAATAGAACAAAAAGTAAAAAAATAATTTCTTAGTAATTAATCATGTAGCATATAGATTTCTCCTTGAATTATAAAGCAAGAAAAAATAGTTTCGAACTTAGCAAGCGCAAACATGTCTTGAGCCCTCCAAGCCACCACGTGATATTTAATTATTTTAGTGTATCCTTCTATCTGGAAGTGCCGTTTAAATCACAACTTTTTTCCTTAAAAAACTGACACATGCAAAATTGAGTTGATGCAATATTGTATCAATCAGTGAGTCTGACAAAACATATGATTATGGAATATTCTAGCTGTTACCAGTAGGAAAAGGTATAAACGCTGAGATCTCTGGAATGTCGAAGAACGATTTTAGCCTTTTTCATCTGCCTTTGTTTGTTCTGTTTTTCACTTTTTAAATATTGTCCTTCAAAAAAAGAGCAACTAGATTTTTAAAATCTTTCCTTAAATTTATCATCAACAACCAGATAAAAAAGTCCCAGAGCATTTTTCCTTCTGGCGAAAATACCGTATACATTTAAGCTTCATTATTTATTTGTTTCATAAAACAGGTCACTTATTTAAACTCATGTATTACAATATTCTCATAGAATAAATGGACAAAAATCTGGAATAACCCAAAATAATCAATTATATGAGACAGAGAGGATGTCAGAATTGTATATAAACAATTAATTTCAAATAAAATTTCAGAAATGTTATGCCATTGCAATCAGCTTAATTTAGAAAAAAAAATCAAAAACAACATGTTAAGGTATCCGACTACTTGCGACCATTTTTTTAAAAAATTAAGGTATGGTGAATTTTTGTGGTTTTTAGATATTGTTTAGTGTATTTTAAGAAAGATATGCTAAGATTAAGAAGAGAAAAAGAAATTATTATTATTAAAATGGGAAAAAATGGGTAATTTTTTTAAAAAAATAACATAAACACGGCCTGTTTTGTGCTAAAAGCTTATGGACAAATTTTAAATTCTGATGTGTTGCTATATTATTCATTTTTAAAATGACCTTCAGAATAAGAGATATTTTAATCTTTACAAAAACTAGAGCATTTTATCCTAATTATTATATAAAATTGTATTAAAAAAACAGTGATTACATTCACATAAAGGACTGTAAATTTTGTAATAAAACAGTGACTGATAAATCTGAAAGTTAAAACACTTCTACTAATATACAGAACATACACAAAAAATTTCAGTGAATCATTTTCAAATATATTTGAGCAATCGTTGTCCCCGTTAGAGCATTAAAAAAAAACATTTCGAGTTAAATGCTCTTTAAAGTATGACATCTTACTTAAAGTAATATTATATGTTTTTACTAAAATACTTGTAGTATTTGTTCTAGTGAACAAAAAATAATAATAAAAAAATTTATTATTTTTTTTTTGTAAAAGTTAAAATCTTGAAAGTCATTTCAAAAATCAATAACATAACAACATATCAGAATTGAAATATTGAAAATTTGTTCAAAAACTTTTGGTACAGAATGGGCTGCGTTTATGTCATTTTTTGTAAATGTTTACGTATTTTTTTCCCATTTTAATTAAAATAATTTATTTTTCTCTTCTAAATTTTAGCATATTTTCTTAAAATGTACTAAACAAATTTAAAAACATCAAAAGAATCCCCGTATTTCCGTAAAAAAAAAAAGTTGTTGCCATTAATTGAATACCTTAAGTGATATTACTACTTTATAGGTGTCATAAACTACCCACCTTTCTTCACATAGCGTAAAATTAAAATGTATAATTACAGTGGCAAGCACTAGTGACCATCAGGGAAAATTGTTATTCTATTCATCTTATCTGAACTTTCACTTTGCTTATCATCAAGAACGAATACCTTTTTTCACATGGTTCCTGACTCACTCAACCAGTTTCGTAACTTTTTTTTCCCTTCGCGTTTCGATTTGAAGCCTAGAGTGTCAACTCAAATGTCCTTCTTGCAAATTGACTGCTGTTCAAAATTTCGAAATGGTCGGCAATAGCTCTGATGATTTTTTTCGAAGCATAACGTTAACAAGAAATTAAGGTATCTGAGTACTTGAAACAACTTTTTTAAAAAAAAATGGAGATAAGGGTGGTGGTTATTTGATTTGTTTAGTTCATTTTAAGAAATATATGCTAAATTAAGAAGAGAAAAAGAAATTACTATTACTAAAATGGGTAAAAATTTACAAAAATAACATAAAGTGGGGAGGGGGGGGCCATTCTGTATCAACAATTTATGAGCAAATTTTCAATTTTTTAAAATTCTGGTGTGTTGCAATGTTATTTATTTTTAATTGATTTTTTTTTAAATTTTATATAAAACAAGTTTCAATATCTTCTTTAATCCAAATAGCTTTTATAACAGTATTAAAAATTATGTGGATAGCTAAGAAATAAATTTCATAAATATACAAAAAATTAAGATTTTTTTAAAAATATTATTTAAAATAGCAATTGTTTTTGTAACATTTTTTTTTTTTAAATAAGCACATTTTTAGGACATTTCTTATACTGTGTGAAATTACTTGGTTTTGCTTTCAGTTAATTCCGTTGTGTAATTTAATAAACAATTTAATATAAAAAGAATACTTTTCTTTCTAAATAAGAGCTAATAAAAATTAATTCTATAAGATTAAAATGATTTATATGTGGAATATGTGATAGATTACATAATATGATTTCTTTTTGGATTATTTCTTTCTGAAATTAGGCCATCTTTTATTTATAGAAACTTTTAAGAGGGTCCCTCTGAAATGTTTGAGATACATCTAGGTTTTCATATTTATACGTACAAAATTTTAGGAGTGTTAAAAGTAGTCTCCTCCAGCATCATTGCACCTTTGTAGACGGATTTTCTACAAATCAAATACCTCAAACCATTCATTTCTTGAAATTGATGAGAAAAATGAATTTATATCCACATCAATCTCTCCTTTTGAATGAAAATGACGTCTACGTGAATTATTTCTTAGATTACAAAATAGCCAAAAGTCACACATATAGCTAGATTCGGAAAATAAGGTGGTTATTTTATCATTTTAATATATTTTTGCTTAAGAAACTGAACTGTTAGTGCGGCTGTTTTGAAAGATGCATTGTCATGCTGAAGCATTAGTCCACTAACATTAACTTTTTTGGTGAATTTCTGGAAGACAATTAGGGGTATACCAGTTTGCTGTTACGGTCTTTTGTCTTTCCAACTTGATGGCTTTGACCAATCCCGTACTTCTGAAGAAAACAGCATACATTATTTTTTCATTGCTCATTTTTTTTCCACCTTTGTCGATATGGGATCTTCTTCAAAGACCCATACTTTGCTTTCTTGACGAATCGTAAGGTATGTGCGTGGTTCATCTCCCCATACAATTTTAGAAATGATGAGTTGGCCACCATCATTTAACAATTTAAGGGTATCTTAAGTGATTCTGATACACTCCTCTTTTCGGTTCTAAGATTATGGGGAACGCAATGACAAACTAATTCTTTCAGATGTAATTCGTCATGAATAATTTTGTGTATGGCTGCGGATCCAATGTTAAATTCCTTCAGTATCATTTGGTAGTTACGGCGATTATTATCCTTTAAAATGTTTCGTATGGCAGACACATTATTCGGGATTACTGCCGACCGCGAATTTCCTATGTGTTGTTCATCCTGAAGAAAATTGAGACCTGTGCAAAATTCTTTAAATCATCTAAATACAGTAGCACAGTATGTAGATTCATCACTAAATGCTAATTGAAGCAGTTGAACGCATTCGTCTTGATTTAATCCTGCTTTAAAATCAAAAGAAATCATAACACGATAATGTTCTCAAGTCAACACCATTTTCTCTCTATCTAAAATTTATTGTACACTAAATAACTTGAAGTAAGTCATTTACTGAGTTAAAGTTCTTTGTTTCTTTTTAAATTAAAACATTGCTTTTTTTTGTAAGTTTTCGTCTGCGCGTATCTCAAAAATTTCAGTTACCATCGCATTGTATAGACATCCCTTTAGCCTTGTTGAACGTTCAATTTTAAACGCAGATTTAAATTTTAACCTTTTACTTATTATCAGAATAAATATTTTATGTACTTCCTCTAGTATGCTACTCAATAACAATTTATTTTCAGCTTTTTATTGGAGGTATGAGCGATAATTGAGAAAATATACTCCACAGATCAAAATCACTTCATAACACACTTTTGTTTTAATATTACCCAGAAGAAGAATCAGGCAGGATCGTTATGGGTTGGACTGAAACACAAAGCAAGATTTCAAATTCTTTTCAAATTGCTAGAGGCCTCTGTGGAATCCAGTTATGCAAATATTAGAATTCCAATATATAAGTTCTTTAACTAGAATTTATATACAAATGTATCTTTTACTGCTGTGTTTGTTAAAGCTCTTACCACCACAGCAGCATATTAGTTCCCCTTGAATCTATCTGCATTTTCTTCTTGCTCGTTAAGTTTCTCTAATCTGCCACTGGAGGATTCAGATAATGGTAAGGATTGATCCTTACTGTGGTACAAACAAGACAAGTTCATAGTTACTATATCCGTTAATGAACACTAATTAGTTTCCATAGCTGCTAAATTTTTCCAGTCAGAAAAAAAATCCATGCGGGTATCTATTCCATCTGCTTGTAAAAATGTGTTATTTTGTGGTTATTTCGTATCAGTTTAAACTTCTAGAGAACAGATCGTTATTTTGCTGCAGAAACGGATGCATTTTAGTTTTTTTAATACACTTTAATACCCTATTTTTGGCGAAGTTATCTACATATATAAGTTCAAATGAATGATATTCATCTCAATATTTATTTATATATACAGGTTGGATTACGTTTATAAAAGTAGGATTACTATATCAAGTTATGAAATTGCACTTAATTGTTCTAATATATTTTACCTTTGCAATTCGTAATTTCACTAAAACATACCAGTAAACCTCTTGTAACTTCTTATATATAATTCACTATATTTATAACAAATCGCATTATATTGTTTGATGAAAATACCCTCTGATATTTCTTGCAGTCATCCCGCACTTTCACTGTTTGTTTCTATTTTTCTTAAAGTAATGACTTCAAATTTGGTATAATGGCCTCCATCCCTCCACTTCCCATACAGAATAATAAATGTAACTGTAACTGACTTCAAATTTAAAAGAACAAGCACCATGAGTCTCGTAAATAGCATTAAAATAACTGTAAAAAATATGGATTGCTGGATTTTTACAACATCATATATCCTACAAAATTAAAGTGCATAAGTTATGAAAATGAGGTATCTGACTACTTGCGATAACGTTTTTTTTTTTTTTTTTAAAAATGGAGATATGGGGATTTTTGTTGTTGTTTTTAGATTTGTTTAGTACATTTTAAGAAAAATATGCTAAAATAAAGAATGCAAAAAGAAATTATTATTAATAAAATGGGTAAAATATAGTATAAATGTGGCCCAATCTGTACCAAAAGTTTAAAAACAGATTTTAAATTTTTAAACCTGATGTGTTGTTATGTTATTCCTTTTTGAAATGACCTTCAGGATATATACATTTTAATTTTTACAAAATCTAGAGCACTTTATCTTTGTTATTACATGAAATTGCTTAACAAAAAGTGGTTATATTCACATAAGGGGCTGTAAATTTTGTAACAAACAGTGATCGATAGCACTGAAAGCCAAAACACTTCTACTATTATATAGAACATACACAAAAAAATTCAGTTACTTATTTTCATAACTTTTTTAACAATTGCTGGCCCCGTATGAGTATTTAAAAAAAACGCATTTCGAGTAAAACGTTTTTTAATGTATGGCATTTCTTGCTTAATGTAAAAGCATCTGCTTTTAATAAAATACTTGTAGTTTTTGTTCTAGTAAACGGAAAATAATAAACTTGGTATTTTTATAAAGCTAATAAGGTGGCCTATAAAATAAAAACATTAAAAAAATTGTCAATTTTTGAAAAAAATTCACAATTTTATGGTAGTTGGATAACTTAAAGTCTAATTTTCATTATTAAGGCGATATGGTACCATCTTCAATTTTTTTTTTATTTTTAATATTTTATTTTTGGTTTTAATTGTATTTTATAAAAATTAATATTTAATAATAGTTCCTTATAATTTTTTTTTTAATTTGATGCAAAATGTTTGTAAAATTTAAATTTTTTGAGCTTTTGTAAGGTTTTTTTTTAAATCCCTAAACTTTTTTAAATATGTCTCTTTTCTTTCAAAATTTTTTTCCAAGTACCTTATAATGCACTACATAAAATTCTGCATGGGATTTTTTCTGCTGTCTATCTTTAATTTTTTAGTAATTTTTTTATAGTTAAACTTTAAAAAATTCCCAAAAAAACATTATATTTGATTTTGAATTTTTTTAGAAAAAGTACTAAACATGTTACAGCTAATTCCATGCACAGTTTTACAAAACATACATTTCAAAACATGTATAAAAATTTTCAAACCCATACTTCAATTATGAAAAAAGCCTTAGGGTTTTGAATAACAATATACTTTCAAAAATTCAATATGGATAAATATGAGTTTGAAGTTTTCATTCCATGAATAGAATGACATAATATTCATTGAATAGTCTGAAACTTTTATGAAATGTTAATTAGCATATTTACAACTAGTTACCATAAAAAATTGCACAAATGTAGAACAATTAAACAGTATACTGCCACAATGAATATATAGGAAAAAAACGAATGAAAGATCAATATTTCATAAAACTTTATCTTAATAATTATTAAAAAAATAAATGCACACACTTCAGAGCTAATTCCATGTTCAGAACTAAGGCACAACATGTAAAAAATTTGTTTATGCCTTAATTTTTTATTTCCAAGATTTTAAAAGCATTCGCATGTTAAATATTGTACACGAATAAAAGCAAAAGCAAATAACAATTTATAGGTAAAATACATCAAAATCTAAGAACTGTATATGTGCATTTTTAAAATAAATATCTTAAAATATTTTTAAAATAAAATTATTGAATCTCGCACACATGGGACATATATATATATGTCACCAAAAACAAATATATAAAAATGGGAGAGTTTTTCTGTTCTTGCGAATTAGATTTTTAATTATCTGAGTTATCAAAATGAGATTTAGTATTTGTGCTTTATTAGAATCCGTTTTGAAGTTTTAATTTCATTCATAATAATATCATAAAAAGCAGGCACAACTTTTAAATCTTGTATATCCAAATCCATTTGATCTTCCTGTAAATAATTCACAAACTAGAATTTTTGCATGTATTTCACAATTATTTCTTAAAATGGTTTATTAGTCCATATATAATGTCAATCTCATTGATCCGCATTAGAAAAATAATTAATTCATTTTTATCAGGCTCTTTTCTAGCAGATAATCTGAAATGTATTTGTGGTAGTTGCTCTTTAGCATCAAACATTGCTCCATTACTTAATGAAAAATGCTGGTAAAGCTCTGAAATTTTGCAGGCATATTTATAAAGATTCGGGGTATCAAATAAGCCAATAAAAAATTTTTCGACAGTTTAATGATTTTTAGGGTAACATATCATCTTAAGCATTTTAAAGTCCGAATAACAAACGATAGAAGTCTATCATTGTTCTATGTAAAGTATAGTTACCGAAGAAGAGTGCATAATGATTCCGTAAATGATATTTGGAGATGGAAATGTAATGAAAGCGCAAATAATAGATATATATCACTAAAAAAAGAAAATATTGAATCAAATGTTCTTCTGAATTTGTTTCAATGGCTTACATTTCTGATTTTAAACAGTTTTTAGGACTAAATTTTATCAAAAATACAGTGATCTTCTATATTTGCATCGGAAATTCATTGAAGTTCCATAAAGGAAATTTATATATATATATATATATAAATTCAGATTATATAAACTATAATACTATAGCGACTAGAAAATAAAATATAAAACTATATATATATATATACAGGGAGAGAGTGAACTAATAGTTGAATTGAAAAAAAGAGCGTTATTTTTCGGCATTGTTGCACAATGCGCCCCTGGTTTGGCTAGTTTAGCAGAAAAACCGGCTTTCGACGCCAATTTTTGTCATTGTTTTAACAGATACTTTGTTACAACAATGGATACGAATCTAAGTTGGCGTAGGAACCAGTAATGAATTTAATTAATTTAATTTTGATTTAGTTAATATTTAAAATAAATGTATTAACACCAAGTGTCATCCACACACACACACACAGTACGGATTTAAAAAAGTTAATTTAAACTTGATTAGATGAATAAAAGTTTTTTTATTAACGATTGAAAATTTGAACAAGAGAAATATATATACAAGGGGTGATCAAATGAAAAGGTACGAAACGACATAAAAATGAAACAGTTAAATATTTGCATATTCCGCCAAGGGAGAATGTAGCGAGACATCTCGGGATGCCATTGGAGACTCTGACTGGGATCGGATCATGCGCGGGTGCCCGCATGCGCAGGAGAGAGCAAAGACTCTTATAAAAAGCGGCGTCCAAATGATGCGAGCACAGAATTACTCGAGCACAGAAAAAGCATTAACTCCGATGTGTACTATGAGACACTCCGACGCCTACGCAGGTCCATCAAGAACAAAAGACCGGGGCTGCTCACGGAGGGTGTGGTTCTGCTCCATGATAACGCGCGTCCACACGTCTCCAGAGTCACACAAATGGAACTGGACAAGTTCCAATGGGAGACGTTGGACCATCCGTCCTACAGTCCGGACATGTCACCCTGCGATTTCCATGTGTTTGGTCCACTGAAGAAACACTTGAAAGGAAAGCGCTTCAACTCGGACGACGTACTCAAGGACACTGTGAAGGACTGGGTCTCGTCACAGCCACAGGAATTCTGGGAACAAGGAATCCTGCGGCTTGTTCATCAGTGGGATCGTTGTGCTCAGGCCTATGGTGTATATTTTGAATAAAGTCTATATTTGTACCCACCGTGTCGTTTCGTACCTTTTCATTTGATCACCCCTTGTATATAAATAGAGAGAGAGTGTGCTAGTAGTATATATAGGAATTCAAAAATACATTGTGCTATAAAAATTTTCAGTTGCAATAGATAATGAATGTTAGATATATATTTTTAACTATAATAAAATATGGTTCATATTGATATGGAAATATTAGCAGATTGCCTTTGTTCTAGAAATCCGTATGTGAAAATAATCAATAATGATGAAGCTACTTCTAAAACATTCCTTTGTAAATCATTGTATTGGAGAAGGCAATAAAGCTTTTGGAAAGATAACCTTTATTAATTTATTTGGATTGTCCAATTGCAGCATGAACAAACAAATTCAAAATAAATTATTGACATTATTTCGATTTAAAGTGTTTACATTTTGCTTAAATCAAGAAGTACATAATTAAAATAGAAAAGTAAATAAACTCCGATGGCAAAGGTTTATGTATTAAAAGTAAAAATATAATCTATTATTCAATTTTTTTTTATTTATGTATTTTTAAATTAAAAAGAAAACATCGAATGAGTAATAAGTAAACAGTAAAAGGCATAGCATTCAAATCACGTAACTGAATCAAAATATGCCAATTCAAACAAATGGAAGCGAAAGAATAATAAATTTTTACAGGAAATTATACTTACAGAACAGTTAAATTTGTTTTCCCAGATAAAACTAGTTTTATCAATTGCTTGAGTTTCTCGTATAAATGAATATTTCGACAGAACTAATTTATGTACTATATAAAAAAAAGATTGCTGACTACATCCTCTTTGATCAAAGTTATAATTAAGTTTTACAAAAAAAAATGTTTTTTTATTCTTAAGAAATGAAACAGATTTTTTTCCAACTATATTGAAGGAAATGATAGCATGCGATTTATTCTATATATGTTGTGAATCATCTAAATTGTAAGGAACAGCTTTTTTTTGTTTTTCTACATTTAATTAGAAATTTAATTTTGAGTTTTGACTCCTTACTTACAATTTTTGAAAATATTTGCTCGGAATTATGTGGTTATTAAGTACAATACTATGGTGGGTAAAAATTAAGAACTTAGTGTTTTTTCTGATATAATGTCGTGCAAATGCGGACTAAATAGACACAAATTAATTTATAAGAGGCCAAAGACATTGAACTAAAAAAAGTGAAACATTGTGACATTAGAACTTAAAAAAAAAGTAATTTTCAAAAAGAACTTCTCTAGCTATAGATATCATTTTTACAAAATTAACTTGCAACTGAACAGGAGATTTAAGTGTCCATGGTTTCGGTTTTAGATGGACGACAAAAAAAGAAAAAGACATAACCAACCTTAACTGTTGTACATGGCTCACACCATCTGATTATATTGAGTTTAAGGTTGTCGTCATGATTGTTGATACATAGTTGTCCATTCTTCGTGTAGAGTCAGTCAATCAAGGATCCTAACGCATTACTGGTGACTAGTGTTCAACGCTATGTGTCACTTACGCATAATCAGTTCAATTTAAATCCAGGAAATTTTCCACCTAAAACATGAATTAAATATCTTCCATTCGCCAACATCTCACATAAAATAAAAAGTATCGTTTTCGTCAGTGAAGAAGATCTGAGGATTTGCAACTCCTAAGAAACATATGGGAGAGAAAGCGTTGTCAGTAGTGGACCTAGTGACTGGACTTCCATGGAAAATATTAAAATTTAGTACCAGTCCAGCTTACTTCAAGCATCACAGCTCCCCAAACAAGAAGCTCTGCTCTTCCAATCAGCTTGCTTCCGACAATGTTGGAAATTATTGTGTGTATTTCTAGCTCTCTGAAATTGTGTTTCAGTCCAGAATGAGACTATTTGAAATCAACACTTAATTATAATACTGATTTACTTAATTATTGTGTATCTGACAGCATACAAAACGTCAATCAGAAGGCATTACCGTAACATGTTACAGTGATATATATTGTGCTACTTATTGGCTGTGATAAAATATGACATTGATCGCTTAACAGTCTAATTTATGAATCTTAAGGTTTCTATTACTATGTGATGAAAATATAACGATTCATACTGTATTGGTATATATTGTGTTGCCTATTGGCTGCGATAAAACATGGCATCGATCATTTAGCAGTCTAGTTCATGAATCTGAAGATTTCTACCACTGTGAAGAAAATATAACGGTCTTTCCTTGTCATGGACAACTATTATTGATTCTCAAATCGATTTTCCTGTAGTTTGAAATGCTTTTCAAATTAGTAAGATGTTACTGTGATTCCCCACTCCTCAGCTACACCAGTCAAATTTTCATTTTCTTACCTTTTAACGAAGACTCGGCAGTGGACAGGATCATACAGATGAAGTCTAAAGAGCTGCTTACTGGGCATATTACACTAAGATAGCAACTTGATTTCGTTCAAATTAATGTTAATTGTACTATAGCTTTCACAAATACGACAGCATACACTTTACCCATCAGATATACTTGCTTAGTACGTTATATGCTAGAAAATTAAACAACACTATAGTACCCAAACCTAGTAAATCTCTTCATTGATCATTTAGTTCCCCTGTTTTCTGCCCCATCCCGATATGTTATTATTCAGCTTAAAACTTTTTCCCCTCATAAATATATTGATTACTGGATTCTGAGGTATATTCTAATAAAACGTTTCCACTCTCAGTTAATTGATTATTCGGAAATCAATTGTTACATCTCGAACTTCTGATAATTTCAGAAACTACCATATTTTTTATAAAATATTTTGACGGTTTTTATTGCTTTGCAATCACCTCCCTTCTCACTCTCTTAAGTACCAATATTAAATTATAATCACTACACCATGCGATAGATACTTACTTTGCATGCTTTTGTAAAATTTTTCACTCATTCTATTTCCAACATTATTAAAAATTCTGTAAGTTTCTCTGTATATATATATATACATTATAAATAAGGAGATAGATAATAAATAATCTTTTCTTTAGGAATATACATGAATGTTAGTACAGAAAGATTAAACGTGGAGGTGGAAAGAGCTGTAAATATTTTTGCTCATGGACTGGAATCGTTTTACCACGACAATAAGAACTCTAATATAAGCTTATCACCTAGCTTAAGCTGCAATCTGAATGGCCAATCACGTTGGAATAAAGGTGATGTTATCTTCAGGTAAGTGGATTATTTATTTTGTTTTAAATAAATGATCAAGTGTCATATGACTTTTATCTGATAAGAAAAAATCCCTAAAATTTGTTTCTTACCAAAATTAGACAATTAAATAAACGAAAAATGTAAAAATATATTCATCTATTCGTAGTATATATGTTCTTTTCTCCTTAATTTAAACCGGGTATTTATATTTGATGAAAAATTTTATAAATAATCAATGACAACACAAAAATATAAAATTATATTTATAGTATAAATAAAATATATTATTCTTGAAAAAAATGTTGTTCTTATCATTTAATTCAAACTTAATTTAAGTTTTGATCTGAATTAAAATGTAAATAATTTTTTCTTAAAAAAAATGCTGGGTAAATGTATTGAAAAATGATAAAAGGCTTATTTTTAGGTCTTGTTTGCAAAACTGATAGTAAAAAAAATATTTTTAAAAAAGGTATATATCAGTGTAAAAATATTCCATCACATGTAATTTACTTATACTTTTTTGAATTTAATCTGGAAAACCAAAACAAAAAAAAACTGTTCAATATTTGAAATTTACTCTATGCATATAAATGATGCCTAAATTAATTTTCCTACAAGCATAAATTTGTACAATTTATATGCAAATAGTTACTAATAATTCATGGTCTTAATTAAAAAGCAGGATATTTGGAAAGCTAATTTTTATTATAAATCGTTGTGCCATATAAGCTCCTGTAGTTATATATAAATCATCCATTTTAATATATATTTTAAGTAACAGTAGGATTTCTAAAATTATAATCAATAAATTAAAGCTACATAAAACCTTTTATTTTCATTAAATTATTTATTTATATCAATAATATTTTGATTTAATATACAAACATTTTTAACAGATTTCATTAGATTACATTACTCTGTGTGTGATATAACTTAGATTTCAAATTAAAATAATTAAAAATTATCATTTATGAAAATTTAATTTTATACCATATCCAAAAAATAATATATATGCAAGGAATATCAGCTTTAATATAAAACCTAAGAATACATTTTAATGCATTTCAATATTTACACTTGAACTATTTTTTTGCAAAGTTTAAATGTAATTCCCATTTATTGTTTAATTAATTGTAAGCTCCAATAACTGTAAACTTATACGTAATTGTATACCCTTTAATTTGCTCAAATCTAATATTCCTTATTTTTCATTTATTAATATATTTTGTTATATATATTTTAAAATTAATTGAAATATTT
Organism: Trichonephila clavata; assembly: GCA_019973975.1. Lineage (NCBI taxonomy): Eukaryota > Metazoa > Arthropoda > Arachnida > Araneae > Nephilidae > Trichonephila > Trichonephila clavata. The sequence goes on along the minus strand of BMAO01020882.1, from coordinate 22,213 downwards.
ATTAATCACTTAATGCACTAATAACGTTCGGAACCAAAATTTTGAAAGAGCGTATAAATAAAAGGTTTATATTTAGTGTTACCTGATTTAGAAAATATTTATAAAACTGTTTTAAAAATAATACATCAAAAAACCGTTCAAATGTAAATTTTGAAAAAATTAAGAGGTAATGACATTTGTTTCAAAACATTCTCTTTTTATGGAAAATACTTCTAAGAAAATAATATCCCCCTAAATATAGTTGAAACTTCTCTACAGAGTCTAAACAAGTATTTTTCGAAAATTCACATTATTTTTAAAGTTAATATCAATTATCGAAGTATAATTAGAGAGTCGAGGGTTCAACTCCTAGTGCCAATGAGGATTCGCGTTGTTCAGGAACTCATGGCATGTGATGTGGTTGTTTGGAGAGTGGGTACAATCTAAGGTGTCACCCTCGTCACTTATCGAGCTTCAAAATTTCCAGGTCCGTCACCAGTAGTCATGCGTGTGTGTGTGCGTGCGTTAGTTTGTGTGTGTATGTGTGTCCGTGCGTTGGTGTGTGTACATGCGTTAGTGTGTGCATGTGTGTACGTTAGTGTGTGCGTGTGTGTGCGTTAGTGTTTGCGTGTTAGTGCCTGCATGTGCATGTTAGTTTTTGAGTGCGTGTGTGTCAGTGTGTGTGCGTGCGTTAATGTGTGTCAGTGTGCGCGTTTGTGTGCGTGTGTGTAGTGTGTGTGTTATGTGTGGACGTGCGTTAATGTGTATGTGCATGCGTGTGTTAGTGTGTGCGTGCGTATGTCTGTGTGAGCGTGTGCGTGGGTGTGAAATGCCAATTTTTTTTAATTCCTCTGCTCTGAAACATTAAAATAGAAATAAATCAACTATAAATTTTAGAATTACTAATTCTGGCTCTAAACACCTCGTAGCTAAATATAACCAAGATATTATTATACAAGCATTTTTTTTTTTTTTTTGAAAAAGAATGTTTTAAAAGAATGCCATTTTTTCTTCAACTTTTTGCCAAAAAAAATTAATTTAAACAAGTTTTGTTACACTAATACTCTTAAACCGCTAGGGCCATGATCACATATGTGATCAATTCATGGAACGTTTAATTTAGTTTCCCCCGTTATAAGCCCGCGATCACACTTCAGGGATCTAAATTTGGAATGAATGGAATTCGAAATGATTATAAACTATTATTTAGGGTGTATTTTATTACAGTCAGAAATGCCTTAAAACTTTTTGAGTCCCTGGGCCAAAAGGAATCTTAAATTTTGAGTCCTGGGCCCTTATGAAAAACTAGGCCCTAACTGGGATCTTTAAAAGTAGGCAATATTGGAGAATATTGCATGAATGGCCAACTATTTGTAGAAATGGTAATTGGAAACATATAAATGTGCATGACTCCCAATCTCACAAATCTATTTATATACCGGCTAGACTGATGGCCTCTTTACGACTAAATGAAGTGAATGATTGTTCATAATATTAGGCCTAGGCCTAGACATAGACAACGATCATCACATGATAGTACAGTCTTACTACTTTTGCCATTCGACATGTAGTTTGAAATTCTATTTTTTTTTTTTTAAGAATATGTAAGGGAATATAACATTTGACCGAATATATCCGAATCATGAGTCGAGAAAGGCACAAATCCCCCACCTAGGGCAAGGCATTGGGCCCGGGGCCAGTTGGTTCATGCCTTAATACGTCACTGATTGCAGTAGTGATTTTACATGGATTTTTGATTGGATTTAAGCCTAACAGGAAAAACTTCTTTGTCCTGAACGGGTTAAAACAATTTTATAAGAATATATTCTAATTCAGAAAACAATATATATCCAATAAAATTCATTTATACACTGTTTCAATATAAGGGCTCCAAACGTGTTGGGATGCCTTATATTTTGTTTTAATTTCAGGCATATGAGAAGCGTCGCAATAAGTGCTAAACCTCCTAGCAGACCTATATCTTTCAATTTAGATGGCACATTGAAGGATGTGGAGATACATGTTATGAACTTAAAACATGACCACTGGGAGCAGGTGAATATTTTTTTATATATAAGTTTATTTTTCTGTAGGTAATGAATTGAGAGCTTAAATAATATTTTTATTAGAAGCCTACATTCCATAGATTTATATATAGTGCTAAAAAGAATTCTTTTTTTAACCCAGGAGAAGTCGCACACTCGATACTACCGTTAGTGGTCACGCGGCATGACAGTCACCACAATCCTCTTTTATGAGTATTTTTAATAAATTCGCTAGGAATTGTAATTCCAGGGGATAATTTAATTAGGAAAAAGTATACTTGTAACTACTTTTAAGGACTTTGATCATTTGTGAAAAAAGCAATCAAACTGAACTAAAATGTTTTAAAGGTGAGTGATTTCAATAAAGAACACTAATCACAAACACTTTTCACTAACATTACAGGACTGAAGTTTGCAGGTAAATCTGTCATATTTTGCTCAAGTTATTGTAGTTTTATTGTCCTTTAATGTTTAAAAATAGTATGCCGAAATTTTCCTTACTTGTGTCTTTTTGACAGGGCGCAGTGTGTCTTGTGGTACATTTGTGGCTCTTGATGGAGTTTTTTTTAGGTAGCATATGAAAATTTTTAATTCAATTTAAATATTTCATGCTCATCGCTTTTCTGAAATTTTTTTTAGCTATCATGATTATTATCCATTATTTCATCAGGTTCTCTCCTTGCTTGATTAGTTTCAACTTCCTCCAATAGAGATCGCAGATGTCCATTTTTTTTTGTTCATATTCTGTTCAATTACATTAAGAAACCATGAGTAATACAACGCTGCAATCAAAACCACTAAGTCGTTCGCCAGGGAAAATGTAGCCTGCTGATAGAAAATATTTCGTAATAAGTCTTCGTGGTGAACTCAGTCAACCCAAGTACCTTAAAGTTGAAAAAAATCATTTCCCACTCTCAAAAAAGAGCGAGATGTGTTATAAATAGTCAAGGTTCCTTGAAGATTGCCAAAAAGGAGAATACTCACAAGGTCATTAGTAGCATATAAACAGCTTTTCCAGAAATAATGTTTTCATGAGCCTGAAGAGGATTCTGTGCCCCACGTGACCACTCCCGGGCTAAAAAATAGCAAAGTTTTTCTAAAGGACGAAAAAAATCAAGCATTTTCCAAGATTGGATATTCAGCCAGTTACATGTTAGATTGTTCAACAGTTTCAGCTTTTTACATGCGAAACTAAAAGTAGTAAGCTTCTTTCTAATACTTCTAATCTGAATCATATTAGACCCATGAGTATCTTTTTCTTCAGCACCCTCAGCACTAAATCTGGTTTTTTGAACAATTCATCTGGCATCAATACAACACAACTAAGCAAATTATGAGGCGTGGCTTCACAGGTATTGTACTTTGTGCAAACTGTGAACTATGGTTTGCAATCCCGTGTTATATTTTCAATCCCGGGATTTCAGGATTACAATATCCGAATCACGGGATTCCGTGATTAGGATTGAACTATTTTTAAAAAAATCGCATTAACTTAGCTGAAATTACGTAACAAAACCGAAAGCTAATAAAAAAACTTGGTTAGTAATATTATTTATTAAACCAAATAAAAAAATATAAGTCATCATAAAAACAAATAAAAAAATAGGGCATAATGAAATTTTTTAAAAAAAAAGCATTTCTTCATTTTTTGCGTTTCTGTAAATAAACTTTTAAGAACACAGTTCGTTCAGCGTTTCACCATTCTAATTGCTTTTTACTCTTTTTGCAAATTGTCCTGCCAAAGAAAATGCTAGTTCAGACTTTATGCTAGTAGGCGTTATCGTCATTAAATAGGAGTATGTTCTTTCCAGGTAGTCACCACGTCTCCTTCCATTTTCAAAAAGATAAATTTTATTTTGAATTTTTGATGTCGGTGTATACCAAATCCAACAAGCTGAATTGGTGCATAACCTTCTTTGATAACTTTATCTAGATCTTTTGCTGAACTAATGATTTTTATATATAAGTTGATTCAGTTACTGAACCAGAATGTGAATCAATTTCAAGTTTTATCTCATTTAAAATAGAAGAACCAATTAAATTTTAAAAATTATTTGGCTTTTTCCAATGAAAATCAATAATTTCAAATAATGAAATACTTAGAAAATTTTAATGAATAATATATAATTAATGAAATTATATAATTCAGACAAAAATTGATTCCTTGAATTAATTGCTTTAATCCCGCGATATCGGGATTTGAAGAAAACACCGGGATCCCTTAAACCCTGCTGTGAACTTTTTACAACTATTGGAGAATCTGAAGGACCGGAAGTGGCCGGATGTTAAACATGTCAAACAAGTTTGGTCTTTTTCCCCGTTAAATTTAAAAGCAGTTTGGGAACTTTCAGTATAATACTATGTGGTGCCCTGGTGGTTTCCACTAAGTAATATCTATAGAACCATTTCGTATTGAGAATTTTTCGAAGTAGGTCAAAAAATCCTCATATATCTGAGGGACCATCGTTGTGACCAGTTTATCTACAATATCAATTTATTTCAGGTTCACGTGAGATGGTATCCAATACAGATGAAGGACACTAGTCTTGAACAAGGTTTTCAGCTTATTCATAACTTCAATCCTCTCTACTCACTAACGTTCCTCCAATTATAAAGATGTTGGATAACACTTCAATTGTGTCTGAGATAATCCATATCATCCGGGTTAATCTATGCACCAAATCCCAAAGCAGTATTTATTTCAATCAGTTCTCAGCGGAAAACTAAAAATAGCGATCGATGAATCAGAAATGGATGAAAAATAAAAGCTGTTGACACGGAGTTATAATTTATCAGAACTCCCTTATTGCAGATATTTAGAGAATAAATCAAAACTGCATATATAATATCTGGTATGGATACTGCAATAATAAAATAATTAATGTTGGTCATTGTTATCATAAGGGGATATAAATAGGGATTTTTGTTGAGTGCAAGATTCTACAGATTTTTTTTTAATTGTATTGATTGAAAGAGGTACTTTGCAGTAAATCGTTTTTATGAATATAACAAAACGAAAGAAGGTTTCCTGGGCAAACCAGTATCAATAACAATTCCTTTTCTGGTGTTTTATACTGTAATCCAAGTATTTAAACATTTCAGGTTTTATTTAATGAAAATTCACAATGATATACATAAATGTTAAGGGAATTTCACAATTTATTTTTAAATTCGAATTTATAAAGAAAATGGTATCTGTGTGGATTTCATTTAATGTCTTGTCCTATCTTGAGATGCTTAATCAGCATATCCAACTGCTTATAAGATTTTCAATAAATAAATAAATAGTTATTAGAAATGGAACAATATTTAATGAAAATTATATCATACGATAACACTTGTGCAAACATTTTCTTTCTGCTTTCAATATCGACAGAATAAAATGAATCAAGCAGATTTGGATTACAATTCGTACTGGTAAAGCTCAACTTATATAAAGTTTTATACATTTAGTAGTGCGGTAATTTGTGCTTAATATTGATGTTTAAACTTGATTTCACTTCTCCAAATAAAATACTACTTGCTGTAAGTAAAATAGTTTCCAGAATTAACGTAAATCAGAAAAGTGCCACGAGTTCTTTATATTTAACAACAATCCCACTTTAGGGAACAAAATCATTGCAGACATCAATCAAATTCTAGATTTTTCTATTGGCGTATCAATTGCATTAATATGTTTATTGTGTTTTTTTAAAAAGTACGCTTTATATACATACTTGCTGTTTGTAAAATATGCAACACCATGTAGGAATCATCAGAATTAAATAAACTTTGCAGCAATTATCAATTATAGGATGTTACGTAAAAAGGTAAAGTTTCAGAACAACCACGCATGCGTAGCATGTACAGCATGCTCTGAACTGTTGCTGAAAGCGTATTAATAGAGGGCTGTAACGGGACGTTGAAAATAGTTAATGATTATTTGTTAGGGGCGAACGCTTAGTGTGACCTAAGCAAGCCTCCACGACAAAATAAGGAGAAATTTCAACCACTTACGGGGTTTGAACAGGAAGGATTATCGGCCTTCTACTCGTGTGCAGTGGAATAGTTTTACAGTGACGAGAGTTTGGAAGCAGTGGACCGATGAGCATCAACAACCTGAAAAACTGGCAGTGGACGATGGAAGGTGTCAGCGCGCGACGATCGACACTTGCTCAGCATGGTGGTGAATGAACGTACAGCTTCCTCCAGGCTGTTGGAAGCACTTTGATCTACTGCTACAGGTGTACCAATACCGGCTTCGTCAATTTGTTGACGTATGCTGCACCGTAGATTGCGTGCAAGGTTGCCTTTATACAGGATCCCCCTCACGGCAAACCATCGACGACTGCGTCTGCAATGGACTTATGAGTACAGAAACTGGCAAGCTTATTGTCACCAAATTGTCTTTTTAGGTAAACCACGCTTCAATTTGTGAGACCATTCATGTTAGATGCTGTGCCAGTGAACGCTGTCTTCTAGAGTGGATTATCGAACGACTTAGTGGCCTAGCACCTGAAGTTGTTGTTTAGGGTGAGATTTCGTACCATGAACATTTCAATTTGTTACGGTTTGATTTAATCTCAATAGTAACAGGTACGTCTGTGAAGTGCTACAGCCCGAAATCATTCCCTTCTCTCAAGGCATCCTTGGAGCTATCTTTCAAAAAGATAATGCACACCCACATGTTGCAAAGGCCTTTCGAGACTTCTGTTCAGCCCAACACATGCAACTTCTTCCTTGGCCTGCTTATTCACCAGATATGCCACTTATTGAGCACGTGTTGGATTTGGTTAATCGGTGTCTCGCTCGTGATCCGCGTACTGCAGCTTTAAAAGACGAACATTTGCTGCCTATACAAGCAATATGGAATTATCTTTACACAAGTAGATATTCAAAATCTGTTTCACTCCATGCCACGTCGTATAGCAGTTATTTTGCAGCGTGTGATGGCTACATCAAATACTGATTTTGGAAACTTAATATTGTTTTTTTCCTTTGAAAATTGTGTCATTTATTTGTACTAATGCAAGCCGTTTGTGCATAAAATTTCATTTAATTATATAATCTTTCATGTTGTTGCATTCTTTACAAACAACAGTTTATATCTGTATGTATGTATATATATGGTTATATTATAGCTGTGCCTTTTGACTTTACTAAAATATCTTTTTTTTTTACTTTGTTGTATTTGTTTTATATTAAAGATGAAAAATAGAACGTTCTCTCTCTCTACGTGGATAGCTAAATATGATACGCAATCTAAATGAAAATTGGGAATTATTATTAATTTCGCACACAGGGCAACGGATTGATATTTACCTTTGCAGATCTAGAAGATCCCGGAAGCTGGTATCACTTTATAGTGCGGCACCAAATAGGTGGAACACCAATTGTCCCAACGTATAAATATAACACTCAGTTTCCACCCAATACGGAGATGGCTGGGCTGTCTGATGGTGCAAAATATCCCTAGAAATTTAATATTAACGAGAGCAAGTACTCTAAGGACCTTTAACATGTCTTTAACGACACTTGATTTTCTGCATAATGAAAATGCACCTTGGCTGGGGTCGAATCCGTAAATTTGGGCATGCAAGGCCAGCTTCATACCAACTACGTCACTTGGCAGGTGTAGGGCATTATGTGACAGGACATTAAAAATTCCAATTCTTGCGTTCCACTTTATCTATATAAAAATACGGATAAGGGGAAATAACTAAATATAACATTTATGAATCTTAAAATGGTAGACTTTAAAATGGATAAATTTCTCCCTTAGTCATGAAAGAAATAAAAACTTATGCTAGAAAATTACATTTCATCCTGGAGAAGTGAATTATGTTCTATATATATTAATAACAGAAAACAAAATTTATTTTTGTGGTTTAAATCCATTGACATTTAGAGAGAGAAAAAGGGCTCGAAGTTATTTTCAGCGTGACAGATATTTACATACAAAAAAATGAGAGCTTATAATTACAAAATATAATAATATTCTTAAATACTTTTCAGAAAAATACATTGTTTACATAAAAAGTATGTTTATAAAGAATACCTTAATTTTTATGAATTATTTTTATACTTTTGTAATTTTAGAGTATAAATCTAGCGGAATTTATAACGGAGGACATCAATGTGCGTGTGTGTATCTCCTGTGCATATTTTTATTAATATAGAAAAGAATTAGATACTTTAATCATATGTATTTTCTTTAAAAACTGTTCATGTATTTAATGTCTATAATTTTCAGACATTTTCTTCAACATGCAAAATGCAACAAAGAAGCAATTTCATCTTGCGTCATTTGAAATAATTACATTGTTTTTAATGATTGCAAAAAGAATTCCCCTCCAATTTCCATGGGATACATCATCTCAGGATGCTACTTAAACATGTGTTTGCTACTTCAAATATTAAATGTTTATTTAAAAATTAATTACATGCAATAATGATGCGTTAACTATTATAAAAAGCAATTTATGAGAAAAATAAAAATAAAAATTACATCTTCAAAGAAGGTAGTTATAAAAAAAAGGACAAGGATACCCTAGGAAAAATAAAAATAAAAAGTTTTCTTCAGCTAGACAAAACTATATTTTTCCCTTTTATTTTATTTCCCCCTTTTCGTGCAATAGTTTCCCTCCACGAACATAAAAGTGTATAAAATACCTCAATAAACATTCATCACCGCGTCATTCTGTTTTGATGATGATGAAAGACGTTATTCCTTGAAAGAACTCACGCAAACTAACTTGATGAAGAACAGAACATAAAAAAAGATTTCATACGGAAAAACAGCTTCAGGTATGTTCCCTGATTTAAAAGATAAAGATATATTATGTTTTAAAATAAATTTATTTCTGAAATAATATTTAAAGTAAAGAAAGTTTTCTTTCTCTCAAGATGTAACAAGATTCTCTCTATAATATTATGGGGAAAAAATGAACCGAACGAAACTGTTTTTATTTCCAAGCATTTTAAGTTTTTATGCATAAATTAAATGAGGTTCCATAAACATGGAAGTTTTAAAAGTATTTAGAAAAATTCCATTTACCTAGCGAAGTATCTCAGCATAAAGATATAGTTTGAAGTACGACATGTTTAACTTATTGCAGACTTTTATGTTTATTCTTCCTCGTCAGTATTGTTACGATGATCGGGTTCGAGGCTTTTATGCAAATCAGTCACAGAGCGCAATACACTTCTTCAGGAGGGGTGGAAATTTACTGATGAAAAACAATCCCTGAAATACAGCAGCGAAAAACACAGAATAAATCTCAGAAAACCTTCATATTTTCTACAGCGCACAGACACAACTATCAGTGTCTAGAATGCAAGCATGCTTAAGGATTACTCACAAGCACCGGCTCGTCCTATTCAACAGCCGAAGTAATAACTAAACACTTGTCGACTCTTCACGGTCAATTCAAAACTACTCTGCAATGGTCAAAACAAGGCTAACGCAATTTCGAGGAGTGACTCCCTATTTATAGTACTTAAAAGTCCTTCGAGGAAAAATAAACTTGCGTCATAGATCGTGATATCGGTCGATTTGTGCACTGATTTCCAAAAGAATCCATAAGGTCACGAACTCACCAAAAATGGTCGCCAAAAATGATGCCAATTTGGCTCTATCGCCAAGATATCGCCGTTTCACTGAATCGCAATTATAATGTAAGGGACGACATTGATTTTTAATATTACAATTTTAACTTGAAATAAATACAACATGGAGTAATATAAAAATATTACACTTCCAGATATATATTATTTACACTATTTTAATCATTCTTTACACAAAATTCGTAACTATTGTATATTTTACTACACTTGCGTTAAATTTGCTTAATTTTCTGATATTTTTTCAAATAAGGAACAAAATTGTCATACACAAATTCTTATTTTTTATTTATAAAGCAATATTACGTAAGTAATTTTTCTTTAAATATGCAAGAACAAAGATGCTCTTACTTGACCATTAATTACTTATTCAGTCTTTCTCTGTAAGAAAAAATTTATTTGGAATTTATACTCGTACTTCCCTATTCACTTTCCATGTTTTTTTCTGAAAATATGTTTACCATTATAAAAGTAATTTTGGGAAATCTATGAAAAATTCAGGGAAATAAAAAATTCATTTATTTTAAACCGTTGTACAAATTTTTGACGATTCAATACGAAGTATGTTTTGCTAATATAATTAAATTGTGTAACAAATGTTTTCAAAATTTTGAATAATTTTGAAGTGAAGTGAATTTATCGTAGAACTTTATGGAAACGATTTATACCAAAGCAAATTTCCCCAGTTAAATGATATATTCTTGAATATTTTATTTCTTAACGAAGCTATGTATATCTTAGCATGGATGCCCCATGAGTTCGTGTCCATTAAATTTCTCTTTACGTATATGAGTTTAGTTTGCTTCTTATTTTTTCTAAATCTTTTAAAGTAAATTCCATAAAAATTTCAATTTTTTAACTTGGTTAAGGGTATTTATATTAATTATACCGTTTGACCACACAAAAATTTTGTCACATCAGAAGACATTGCCAAATGCCGCTATATATCGCCAATAGGGGAAACAGTTACCGGGCATCTCCGAACGTAATAATAAAATCAATAACAGCATTTGGTAACAATTTGACATTTTTGGCAAATCACAGCATTTGGCATTTTTTTTTTCCTTTTGATTTGGCAAAACTGATTACCGATAAATTGGGTATAAGGCAAAGTTATGTCATTTTTGAACACGTGCGTTTTGATACATTGTCAATCTTTAGCAAGAATTCGATTCCAACTGAAACCGGTTTAAATAGTTAGATTAGTATACTATTGATGATTTACACACAATTTTTTTGAATTTTAGTCTCTCATTTTTCTTAAACTTTTAAAACTGCCAACATGAGTGAAGAGAAAGTTCTTTTAACCTCCTAAGACCCGAGACAAAAATAAAAGCTTAATGTTTTGTTAGAGGCATTTAAATAGTTGTTTTGATCACTTTTCCGTGGAAAAGTACAATATTTTTTTCCAAGTATGTATCACATGTGATACATCAGGAACAAGACACTTCAGTTAAATTTTTTCTAAGTGGTAAGCAAGATTGAAACAATTAATTTAATCTTAGCCTTTAATCACACAATACATACAATTTGTAAATTTAACTTGAAATTTAAGTTTATGGTCCATAAAAAATTTAAGGTACATATTAGTACTATTTTTATATTTTCATGAAATGTCTTGAAACCATTTCCAGGTAGTTGTAAAGCATACAAAAACATTGAAGTCTGTTCATTGTACAATTGTTAAGGCAAAGCACACTTCTCATTCCTGCACGTACTTCGATAAGTCCTATCTCCAACCATTTCAGGCATGTGCCTAGCTTCTTTGTTATGAGCTGTTTGATATGGAATGCAAGTCGTAACTCTGCATTTTGGAGGGAGTTCATCATTCACACACCTCAACTAAATATTTTAACTCAAGAAATAATTCTATCAATCTTCAACCCCCCCCCCCCCCCTCAAAAAATATAACTAAAAATTAAAACAAAATTGACTTAAAATGTATGTTTATAAGTGATTGGGTCCCATTATACCGCAAGTGATACAAACAAATTTCACAAGTCATTATGCTTTAATATTTCACTAAGAATTTCTTTTTTGTTGTTAACTAGTTAAAAGTACATATTCAAAGAAAAAGCATATTAAAAAAAAATAGTTTAATATGCCTATATAAATAAGAAAAAAATACTTACTTCGACAATGTGCGCACATCTTGTTATAATTCACAGACGCTACCGTGGACAGGTACTGCCATGTTTTGACTAAAGGAGGAAATTATATGAGGTATTTCACTCCTGGTGATGCAACCAGTCCCAAATTTGCTTTTGCTGTGCAGCCTTCATAAAAACTTTTGAAACTTTTGTATCACATGTGATACAAGGGAACCCAGGAGGTTAAGACGTATGTTGTTTGAGTTCCAAAAAGAGAATAACACGGCAGATTCTAAAATAAAAGTGTCACCTGCTTGGAGAGGAAGTAGCAACATCTTGGATATGCCAAATATGACTTGTAAAATTTTACTTGGGAGATTTTTGTTTCAAAGATAATCCTAGATCAGGGGACGGCCTTCATATGTCAGCGACTGAGTGCTACGCGAAATAATTGGGACAAATCCCACGTTAGCAGAAATGGCCTTCGGCGTGGAATTCATCTGACTATCGCTTTTGGATTACATTAAAAGCAGAGTTTCTCAAACTGTGGGGCGCGCTCCCTTAGGAGGGCGAGATAACCCTACAAAGGGGGCGCGAGCACATCGAAAACGAAAGTTTTTTTAAAAACTGGAATGAAGTAAAATCCTTTCTGACATAACAAAAAATTACACATTTACACTGATATAATTAATATATATAATCTGGCGATATTACGTCATCAAAAATAAAATCTTCAAACTTTGATCCTATAACAAAATTAAAAAAAACATCTTGTTTGAATTGCTGTAATCCCACGATGAGAATTTTTTTATTACGTTTTCTTTTCAAAGCTGAAATACGACTCTTTCTAGGAAAAAATACAACCCAGATCCAGAGTAAAAAAATATTAGGAAGACAAAAAAATCCATCACTGTTATTATTATTGAAATACTGTACATTAGCTGTAGGAAGAAAAGGAAGACTTAATTCACATTTCACCCCTGATCAAGCAAGGAAAGAACCTGCTGAAGTAATGCATATTACTCATGATAGCGAACGTTAATTTGAGAAAAATGATGAACATGAGACGAAAGGAAAATTTTGGAATGCTTGATAAGGTATTTCATCAACTGACATATGAAGCCATACGTGTACCGCAAGACACACTGCGCCCTGTCAAAAAGACAAAAGCAAGAAAAAGATCAAAATGTTGTTTGTCGATCAGGGATAATAAAACTACAATAACTTTAACAAAATATGACAGTTTTGCCTGCAAATAACATTCCTGTAATGTTAGCATAAATTATTCACTAGAATAATGATTTTTATCGTGTTTAATAAAAATAATTATTAAAAAAATGGATTGAGGTGACTGAGTCCCTCACACGACCATTAATATTAGTATCAAGTGTGCGCCTGCTTCCAGGTAAAGACATTTTGAAGTCTTCTTGCTTTAAATATTAAAAATAACGAAAATCTTCATCGGAATTTTATATTCGTTTTCATTATTTAACATTATTATATGCTCATGATAACGCGCGTCACACTTCATAGTCACACAAATGAGCTGACAATTCAATGGAGACGTTGACCATCCTCCTACAGTCCGACATGTCACTCGATTTCCATGTTTTGTCCATGAAAAACACTGAAAGGAAAGCGCTTCAACTCGACGACGTACTCAGACACTTGAAGACTGGGTTGTCACAGACAGAATTCGAACAAATCCTGCGGTTGTTCATCAGTGGATCGTTGCTAGCTATGGTGTTATTGAATAATCTATATTTGTACACGTGTCGTTTCTACTTTCATTGATCATTGTATATTATGAATAATGTTGCACATCTTTCAAAAATGATACTATTAATTTAATCTGGTAAATGAAAACGAGATAAATTATACGTTTAACAAAGCTCAGTGGCGCAACAGCCCATGAGCCCCAAAGCCTACTTAGTATACCCATCTTAGTATACGTAACCTTGAGCCCTAAGCAGAGCAGATGTTCCAGCCAGGTAGTCGATCCGGCACGAAAACCCCAGTTTTAAGTTCCCAAGCAAGCTTGGTAATCATTCATCGACCCATTGAAGGGAGGAAAGACAGAATCCACCTTGCCCAGTCCGAGGTTTGAACCTCAGACCTGTGGTGTGGAAACGGAAACCACTGGACTTCAAAATATCTGTTTACTTAATGTAAAAATTATGAATCTTCTGAAAATTGATTTGAGGGAAAATTGATTTGTTGTTTGTTTTTTGTTTTGAAAATTGTGTCTCTGAATTTTTTTAAAACCATAATGTCATTTCTGCATGTCATTTATGAAAAACATTTCTTAACATAGATACATGTATATTAATTTCTCATTGAGGTACTTTGATAAAATTGAAGTTTAAGTCATTTCTTTTGTTATAAAATATTAGTTTTAAATACAATTATCATTCATAAATTTCCGTGTAATTATGCATGTACATATGCATGTAAGGTTGTATTTGTGTGTATGTATACGTGTTATTATAAAAATCAACGTCCAAAAATTAAAGGACAAGAGGATTTTGGGAGCTAACATTAAAATAACGACATTAAATCGAAGGAAATTATACCTTTATACATTTATTTAGTGTACTATACATTTAATGATGTTATTTAATGATTTAGTCTATTAAATAATAAGAGTTTTCTTAAAAAAACTACTGCTTGATAAAAATTAAGATTTCTTATTTAAATTTTTTTTACAAAAATTTGAAACATTAAAAAGTATTTTCTTCCCAGACTATAAATCATGACAGACATACATTTTCCATTGGGTAGATCTATTTACATGGAAGAGGTTTAGTAAAATTTACAAGGTATTAGCATCTTATGTATTATATAAGAATCTTTTACATGACAATTACATTATTACAGAAAAAAAATCCGAATAATTATATCATATTTATACTATCTGTATATCCGCGGTTAATTTTATTTTATACCAACATATATACCTGATGTTTTGCTAACATTAATCACTATTGTACTTTTAGATAGGAATCTGGGAAGGAAACAAGCTTGACATCAAAGATATTGTATGGCCAGGAAATAGTCCAGTTCCACCCCCTGGAGTTCCTGAAAAGTTCAACCTCAAAATTACGTTTCTGAAGGAGCCCCCTTATGTGAATCTACTGCCTCCTGACAACGAAACCGGTGAATGCAAAACCAGCCGCTCAATAAAATGCAGAGTGGCTCCAGAGCATAAACTTATCGGGTAAGTGCACTTCATAAATAATGTTCTGAAAAATGACGTTTACTTCCAAAAGTTTTTATCGGGGTTTGATTCGGAATCGGAAGAAAAAGAGTAGATTGATCTCAGTAGCATTAAAGTTAGTGAACAATTTAAGGTATTTTAAAATATTCTTATTCACACACACACACAACGAAAAAAGTGAGTTTTAACATTACATGAAAGCAAAAACATAAAAAGCTTAAAAAAAGCACTGATGGCTTGGAATCGCTTTTTTGTATTTTTTTTTAAATAAGAAGTTAGCATTTACTTTATATTAGAAAAAGGGATAGCAATGCATTGTACTAAACATACGTAAATTTCAAGGAAATATTTAAAAGGTTTTTTTTATGTGTGTGTTTAAAATCAATGTGATCTTTACTTAAAATAAATTTAAAGCTTTATGTACCTGGTGAACCAAAAGTTTGTTCATACTTTAAAAATTCATTTAAAAAGGAGGACATGATGATAAAGAAGCGTAGAAGAAAAGGGGGGGGTAGCAGCAAAAAATATGTTTAGTCGTGCCCGCATTAAATCAATGAGATGTGCTATCTAAAATAAGCTCGATGCAGAATAGTTCATCCAGTAAAACGATTCCTATTGAATATCTTTAAGCAGAGGGATGAGTCAAAGTTGCAAGATCACATAGACACCTTAGTTGAGTAGAACCTGTTCTGGAGATATGTTGAACAAATATTATTACAAGAATAAATTAATAAAGCATACTGTTGTTCTATACATTGAGTTTCCAATTGTCAACGCCCTCTACAAGGGATATTTTTAATTAGAATGTTTTTGGTACTAAATAAATTTGATTTTCTCGTGGTCTCTTTAATGCAAACCACTCTTCTTTGGGATAAGCCATATCTAAAATAAGCCAGTAACAGCCTCCGGACAGGTGTGATCACTTTTGTCTAGTGGTATGTTATGCGCTTAAGAATCGGAAGGTACCGAGTTCGAATCTCCCGATAGTTACTATTATTGTACTTTAGCATGCGCAAGAATGGTTTTCGACTATTCGCCGTATATCGCAACATTTGACTTGTTTTACATGATGAAAGTAGACGACGGTATAATACATCAAACTAAAACCATATTTTATTTTATTTATTTTGTAAACCAGACTTATATAGAAAGAAATAAGGTATTGTCTTATAAACAGCAAGCAAATTAAACGGAAATTTGAATATAACTATGTATACATCAATGTCAAAATAATGTATTTTTTAAGATTGTTCACTTGAATTTTTTTTTTATATTTCCAAATAATAGACAGAACTACAAAACAACTATTTTAAAAAATTTGAAGCAAAAGTGACAACATGAAACATATTCGATATACTTGCTGTCATCTATACAAAATTAATGAAAAACGTTACACTCTTGATAGCGTTAAATCTATTGTAAGTAATTTTCTTAAACTTATATTTTAACGCTTCAATCACGGGCATTTTAAAACTAGGTCATCCACTTGTTCTTAATAAGAAAAACGCTGCTGCTTCACCTTTTTTTTTCTTATCCCTTTTGCATATTTTTTTTCCATCTCTTTCTCCTCTTTTATCACCAAATAAAAATTCTGTAAGATATAATGAAAGAAAATTTAGAAATAAAAATAATAAAAACTCTTAAAAGTAGCAATTTAGCTATCTAAGTTTGAAAGATTTGAAATGAATGCCCCTCGAATATTCTATTATTAGCTTGAAAAAAAAAGTTAACTCAAAATTTCTCAAAAAATAAGTAAATAAAAATAAGAGCAAAAATATTGAATTCGAAGCAAATATGCACCATGATTATCTAAGAACAAAATAAATGACCTATCAAAAAAATATATATATACACTCGATTCTCGATAGTTCGAAGGGGGAGGGACCAATGAAATACTTGGAATTATCAAAAGTTCGAATTATTAAAGGGGTACGAAAATAAAAAATTACTGCCAAAATACACGATGGGAATTTTTTTTCTTACGCATCTAAATTTGAAAATATGTAAAAAAAAAAAAAAACAATTGTTCATACGTATAAATTTATTTTAAAGTATTTTTAAAAAATACATATTATGCAATAACATTTTTAAACAGAATTTTAATGTCCTGTATTAAAAGAATACAGGAAGTAAAATCTTTTCGCACCCAGTTCCCTCAGACGCTGTCCCCAACATTATTGGCTCTTCAAGGCACGATCCATTCCAACCAATGCCCTATTTGGTGTCTCATACTATGAGTCACACAGATGAGCCATAAAACGTCATGTCAGTCCGACGCAAAATACATAATCCTACTCAATCTTCTTCAAAATAGCGGACCATCCTTTCTGAGTACATGTATAGCAAGGCCACATGTTAAACGAAAGATATGAAAGGCTGACTACAGCTAGTCGGTCTCTTGTCCACTTGAAGAAGAAAAGCAATAAAAGTATATTTTCACCTGAGGAACGGAAAACACTAAGAAGCAGTAGCAGACAGATGGTCATCAAAAGGGCTAAGTTACAGGGGAGACAAAACCCTGCTTGTAAACTCCAACCTATTTGCTGACCCTCAGTAAAGCAGAGGAAGGAAGTTGCTGTTTTTGAAAGAAAAATCTTAAGGAATATCTTTGGACCTATTCAAGAGAACAATGTGAGTGAGGAATTCTTAATTATCATGAAATTTACAGGAAATATGACAAATGTGGCTGGACTGGCTTTGATGAACTATAAGATCATCACATATTAGGTGGCTGGGCCATCTGCACAGATAATGCCGATGTTTTTTCTATCCAAAAAATTACCTTTTTCGGAAATTCAAGGGACCAGACAAAGATGACATGATGGTTAGACGATGTTGAAAAGAACCTCAAACTTATGGAAATAAACTGATGGAAGGCGATCCTGACTGATAGGGTCAACCGAAGGAGGATCCGAAGGTCAGTCTTGTCCTGCAAATGGGCGTTCATCTTATGATGAAGAATATTAGAAAGATATACAATTCTAATAGGTAAAAATAATTAAAAAATACAACTTTAAGGCGATATGGTACCATCATTACAATTTTTTTTATTTTTAATATTTGATATTTGATTTTAATTGTATTTCATAAGGGTTAATATTTAATAATAATTCCATACAAAATTTTTTAATTTGTTGCAAAATGTTTGTAAAATTTAAATTTTTGTAGCTTTTTTAAGCATTTTTAAATCCCTAAGGCTTTTTTAAATATGTTTCTTTTCTTTCAAAATATTTTTCCAAGTACCTTATAATATACTACATAAAACTGTGCATGGGTTTTTTTCTGCTGCTGATCTTTAATTTTTTATTAATTTTTTTATAGTTAAACTTCCAAAAATTCTCAAAAAAACACTAATTTTGATTTTGAAATTTTTTTAGAAAAAGTACTAAACATGTTAGAGCTAATTGCATGCACAGATTTACGAAAAATACATTTCAGAACACGTATAAAAAATTTCAAACCCATACGTCAATTATCAAGAAAGCCTTAGGGTTTTAAATAACAGTATATGTAGAAAAATTCAACATGGAGAAATATGAGTTTGAAGTTTCATTCCATGAATAGCATGATATAATATTCATCGAATAGTCTGAAACTTTATGAAATGTTAATTAGCTATTTAAAACTACTTACCATAAAAAATTGCAATAAATGTAGAACAATTAAACATATACTGCATAATGAATATATAGAAAAAACGAATGAAAGATGAATATTTCATAAAACTTATCTTAGTAATTATAAAAAAAAAAAACAAATGCACACACTTCAGAGCTAATTCCATGCTCAGAGCTAATGCACAACATGTACAAAAGATGTGTAATGCCTTTGTTTTTTTCCATGATTTTAAAAGCCTTCGCATGTTAAATATTTACACAATAAAAGCAAAATCAAATAGCAATTTATAGGTAAAATACATCAAAATTAATAACTGTATATGTGCATTTGTTTTAAATAATATCTTAAAATATTTTAAAAATAAAGTGTTGAATCTCGCACACATGAGATATATATATAATCAAAAACAAATACATAAAATGAGAGAGTTTTTTCTATTCTTGCGAATTAGATTTTTAATTATCTGAGTTATCAAAATGAGATTAAGTATTTGTGCTTGGGAGAATCCGTTTTGAAGTTCTAATTTCATTCATAATAATATCTAAAAAGCACGCACAACTTTTAAATCTTGACCAAATCCATTTGATCTTCCGTAATTAATTCACAAACTAGAATTTTTGCATGGATTGCACAATTCTTCTTAAAATGATTATTACTGCATATAATATTCAATCTAATTGATTGCATTAGAAAATAAATTCATTTTTTATCAGGATCTTTTCTAGCAGATAATCTGAAATGTAGGCGTGGTAGTTGCTGTTTAGCATCAAACATTGCTTCATTACTTAATGAAAAATGCAGGTAAAGCTTTGAAATTTTGCAGGCATATTTATAAAAATTCGGAGTATCAAATAAGCCAATGAAAATTTTTTCGACAGTTAATGATTTTCAGGGTATCATATCGCCTTAAAGTGTATTCAAAGCATCTACCAAGTCGTAAAAAACCAAAAGAGTGTTTCAAACAGTGAACTTTTTCTTGTTAACCTCTTAACGCTGTTTATAAGTTACGGGATTCGCTTCTCAGTGACATTATTTTCACATGATGAGCGTATGCGGCGTATTGTGGAATAAGAGTAAGAAAAGCAGAAATGAGCAAATTTTTCTGTGGAAAAAAAGTAAATCCCTCGTACAAACGGTTCGCACAAGGTTTTTTTTTATTTTTCATTCAAAAGCTTTCGAGGAATTTTACTGATAGCAGCGCAAAGAAAAAAATAGAGCATCGGAAGGACAGATATATACACCCGGGGCTCATAACGCACCGGTTGAGTGAGGTGGATATTTACGCAAAAAGCACTTAAGTGGTTCAGACGAAATAGATGAAAATCGACCAAACAAGAGAAATTACTTATTTACATAAAATCCCTAAGTGTTAAATTTTTCTAATCTTTATTTGATTTTTTTTTTTTTTTCCTTTCTACTTTCAACCACAACTTTTATTTTTTTTAATTATTCCAGTTTTTCGAAAAAGTAGAGAATTTTCTGCTTTTTTTAAAAGAAATTTCTTTAGATATGTGGGGATGTTTTTAATTAAGAAAGGTTGCTAAAAATAGTTAAGATAAAAGTATGGTAGTTAAGTCACATCCACACATTAAGAACCATCATCGTTAAAACCATCTTTTTTATATTCTACACTAAAAACGATATACAATAAATTCGTGGAACAATGATTTTTATAATTTTCACAGCTCGCGTGCTTGATAAAAGCAGGATCGCCACAGTTATAATTTTCACAGCTCGCGTGCTTGATAAAGCAGGATCGCCACAGATATATAACTATTAAACACTTTATACAAGGATTTATCTTATTGTTCAAAGAGTCTGTCAAAATTATTTAAAGTCGCTGAAATATAAAATATTTGAACACTGTTGCTTTTAAGGTTTACTTATTTACCTATATTTACTATAACACATCGTAATTTTATAAAAATTAATTCAACATTTAAGTATTTTAGATTTTTGAAAAGAAAATCTTTATATATATATATATATATATATATATATAGTTAAGCATCTATAACATGTACAGCCCAATTTGTTAAAATGATAAAATACCACCTCGTGGAAATTATAATCTTTCTAATTTTGCATTATTTACTGGAATATTTTCAAAAAAATTAATCTTCCTGAGATCTAACTTTAATTCGCTGCGTATCTCTTTTTTTTTTTTTACCCTGAATCAAGTAAATAAAAAAATAAATTACGTTTACATAAAAAAAAAAAATTGATTACTGTGTTTTGAATTGTGATTTCTAATACTAAATTATACTCCAGTTAAACGATAAAAAAAACTACCAAAAAATATTTTTCAGATTCTCATTAGTTTTCTAGAACTTATTAAAATGGCTGCAAACGTCAGTTCTAAAATTTCTGGTACTTTTCCGTTTCACCTGCACAAGCGATAAAATCGCCAAAATCATATTTTCGATCCAAACGGAGAATTACGCTGGTAACCTCTTACCACCTCATTTTTCAAAACAAGTTGTGGCCTTTCTATCAGTTAACACCCTTTCAGAATTCAAAAATAGATAAAAAATTAATGAGAACCAACATGCACACAACATTTTCTGTACGTGCATATGAGTATTGTCGTCCAAAAGCCTGCTTGGTAGTCTGTAGCGGGCGAAACAGAAAAGTACCAAACTTCAATCACCAAAATCTACCTCTAAGATCTAATTATTGTAATTAAAAAAACTGAATGCAATGAATTAAAAAAAACGCCCAATACTATAATAACAAACCTATTTACGATAAAGTACTTCCATTTGAGGAAGACGTAATCATGCCACAACAGTGACCGAGCACAATGGGCGACACCTGCTGAGGACACGCCCATCGTCGATACTACTAGCCTATCATGGACAAATAAGCCTAAGAGAAAACAATATGTTGGTCTATTGACGAAATTATTTGTATTTTATCTATATATGAACAACTTAAAGTATTGATAGTATTACTATTAATATTCGTTCTGTTTTATTTGTATTAACTTAGAAATATATAACAAAATATCTATCAATTAGCTAGTTAAATTATCATCAAACAATGAGTTCGACACATGTTTTAGAGTATATTCATGGAATTCTTATATTTCTTCACAAGTACAGGTTTCGCTCGTATAACATGGTTATTCGTAGCGTGCTACATCAAAGCCATGAAATACGAAACTATTTTATTTATTATATTTAAATTATTATTTTATTTATTTATTAAATTAATTATGTATGTAGATAACATAAAACAGTACAATATGTACAATGTTACTATTGTTTCGAAACCGTGTTATACGAAACTTTGAAATAATATAAATCAAGGCGAAATGTGTCATGTTATACCTAAACCAAATAGGTTGCAAAGTTTGTGATAACTTAATTTAAAACATACAAGTAAAAAAGTAAGTCAAATTCAAGTTTTTATTCAAAAACAAAAATATGAAACACAAGCATTAAAAATGCAACAAAAAATATATATAGTGCATTAATATATTACAAAAATATATATTTTATTAATAATTATTATATTAAAAATAATCATTATTATTATATATAAATAGAATGGCGTATAAGGATCACAAATTTAATTTCATCATCAGAAATTATAGATAATCTACTTTTCCCCTCATAGTTGGTTGAAGCTACTCATTACTAGTTATTTCGCTATCATTG